>CACRXP010000337.1:0-54260 GCA_902702965.1 Spirometra erinaceieuropaei | reverse complement strand
GCTAGGCAGCCGTGACAGCTGCACGAGACAGTCAACTGTCTGGTTTTTGTTAAAAGTGCGCTGAATGTATTATATAGGCATTTACGGCGTTTAGGACTGGTATATTAACTCAATAAAAGAATTACGGCCAAAATGACCAGGCTAACAGCGAGAATCTTGACTCGGAACGCAGTATTATTCACAACGTAGCTGACCTCTCTCTCCTAGACGATTATTCCTAGAGGAGTATATCATCACAGCCAGTCTAGATCTCTCCCAGACGCACACATTATTCGGTTTTAGCAATTTAAATCAAAAATCATTTACTGAAACTCCGTTTTCAATGCCCGGACGAAGGAGAAGTGAAAGTAAATGTGAAACTTTCACTGGGCAGCGCAGGATCGGAGATTACTGTCCAAGTACGGGAAGATTTTAAAAAATTCCACGCAGCCTCGAACACGCCTTCTAAGCTCAGGTCCTTCAAACCTGTGTTTGGGTAAGACCGGCGTACAATGGCTAATCGGCTAGACGTGGCCATCCCTGTCTCCTCTGTCTTTGTCTGTCCAACATATGCATTAAGTAATTTAGTGTCCTTAAAGTAGATACTTCTAGTTCACTGATTTGGCAAATTTTAAATATACACGCGGGATAAGGAACAACTATGGAGAACTGTGTGCAGTATTTTTAAAAGTAGGTGTTGGTCAGTAGAGTTTCTGGTCGCCCCATCGTCGGCAGGATGATATTTGCTGGCCTGTATCGCCCCGAATGGTCGGTTCTGGCGGAATTTCTACATTGGTTCATTGTTATGCACCCTCAACACTTAATTTTTTAGTAAGAAGAAAATTCATCTTAAAAAAAATGTTTGGCGCGTATGTAGTCGGGTGGTAAAAAATACTCGAGATAATGTTAGATAGAATGTATACATCAGCCCGTAAGGCGAGAGAGTTAAAAGGCTGGTGAGTTTGTTAAAAAAGTTTAGCACTTTCTTACACCGCGCATGCACTTAATCCTGGACACTGATTCAAACGACTCGGTTTACTATATAAAATAGAATATTCACACCAAAAGTAGGTTAGTTATTGCAAATAACTGCGAGAAAAACAACCATTTCAGAAATGTTACTAATCATCAGGGGGCACTGCCCACTACCGGTAAGGAAATGTTGGTACTCCGACCTGGAATATTATGGTGGCAACGTTCTCTCATGGGACTGGGAACAGTTCCAATTTGAAGTCCTCGAAAGGCAACAAAAACTCTGTCTCCCACCACGCGTTGACGCGTATACGCGACTTTCACACATCCGATAGCCTTCAAGGTAAATCACACGCTGTTTAGTTTGAGTGCAAGTAATGGGCATCTGGTTGCGCAGAGGACGCACGATCGAGGGAACTTTCGACCATCAGTCGCCGCTGTACACTCAGTCCAGTCATAATTCGCTATCGGTCACTTGCTTGCTGTAATTCAATTAAGAGTGTCCGGTTAAGCTTGACGTACCGGCTCCTACTTTGGCACATGTTGCTACAATGCATTTCAATGCAATCAGGGAAAAAATATCTTTACTGTTGAGTCACGCGATGGTCGCTTTGTATCGAGAGCAGTTGGGCTGTTGTCCAAACCTGAAAAATGATCGATGCGTTCACTCCCCTCGGCAACAACCGCCCGTTTTTTCGTCCAAACTGACTGACGGTGGGTCAACGAAAACTTAATGACGTAACAGAACTTTTGCGAAAGTACTGAATGTACGTCTCAGTGGAGATTATGTAAAACGAACCCCGAGCGTAAATCTATTACACAATTATAGGAGAATCTTGTCGAACTTATAGGGATTAAAGCTGTCGCAGATTAAAAAAAACTGAAGACGAACGAGCGGTGTGTATACACCGGGTAAAAACTGCCTGTGCTGGTCTGCCCTACACCAAGGAACTTTCCCCCGAACCGAGTGCTGATGATTGCCGCAGAAAACTGTTTATATTGGGTCAAAAGAGACCGACTATATCCGGAATGCTAACCGGAGCATAAATAGCCTATTGATCCCAGCTCAAAGTGAATTTAATGTTTACGTGGGACAGCGTTCTTGGGGAAGCGCTGGACGCATTTCGCCAGGAATGGTCTCATATGAGGCGAGTCAGAGGTGTGCGTTGCCTTTACTGCTCACAGAAGTCCCACTTTACAGCCAGTGAGAAATTTTGAATACCATGTCATATCCGGTTCTTTGCTAGTGCTAGAAGGTATATTTGTCAGGAAGCATCGACTGGAGTTGTCTTCCGATACTTTATATGTTATGTCTACTGAAACATTTAAGTAGCCCTTTACAGTTAGCTTAGGCAATAAAGTCGAACAGCAGTGGGTGCAGCCTACGTAACCAACGTTTACACTGCTGGCCATGCAAAGTCCCAAGGTGATTAGACTGCCTTCTGTGTATCCTAATGTTCATACCTACCTGACTTATAGGTCCAAAGAAGCCATTTATATGGGACAACAGCGACGAACTTGCCATCCTCGACTTCACGTCCTGGTCCGGCGGCTCGGGTCTTGGCGACTGCATTATCTTCTTTTACGAGAATCAACGCACTAAAGCACAATGGAAAAATGTTCCCCACGTGAATAACGTCGGGTGCGATGAAAAGTATGCGCTGATTTGCTCTCACAGAGGTAAGCTGTCAGAAACAGAACATGTAGTGTTTTGAGCACCGGCTGATATGTCGTAAATAGTAATGTTCTCACGAAGTGACGAGTTATATCTCACGAGCCTCTAGCCTTAAAGGCAGCAAGTAAATCGGAGCGGTGAACGTTAAGAAAACTGACAGCAGACCACGACAGAGGAGCACGCTAGCTAGACGGGTTGTACCGGTGTATCGTTTCTCGTCACATTCAAACAAGCAATGCGGTCAAAGAAAATGGGACTAAATTGTCAAAGATAAATTAGTCAGGTACCTCACCACAGTACCCCCCTCCTAGACCGGAGGGCGACGGAATACGGCGCCGGAGGATATGCAGAAGCCTAGAAAAAATGCGTAAGTAAACGATCTGGGAACTGAACGTGAAGGCCACTGCGAGTTATGTATGTAGTAGGTACAGTCGAAGAAGGTTGACTGCGTGCTGTGGTGGACGATGATGTTGCAGTTGGATGCTGTAGACATGTAGGGAGAGGAAGTATGCGGGACAGAGGGGTGGAGGGCAAGGGATGGGAAGGGCGAGACAGTGGGCAGAATGAGTGAGTAGGGGATAGGGAAGATGGAGGAACAGGGGTTAGGGGGTCAGCACATTTTTGTCCTTGTAGCAAGTCCGGCGGCTCCTCTGCAACAGCAGCCTTGACCCGATCGACACTGACCACGTTCTCCTTGTCAATGCGAAGAATCCGAAAGGTCTTGGCGTTGCGCGCGAGCACGCGAAACGGTCCTTCGTATGGTGATTCCAGCGGCTGGCGCACACGGTCACACCGAACGAACACATGAGTACAGCTGTCCAAGTCTTTTTCGACATAAGACTCAGTCGTTGGAGCTCGAGGTGGAACCGGGGAAAGTGAGCGCATAAATTGCCGCAAACGGTGCACAAGGTTGTCAGGAGTCTCGTCGGCTCCACGAGAGGTTGAGGTGATCATCTCGCCTGGCAGTCGTAGGGTAGTGCTGAAAACTAATTCAGCTGCGCTACAGCCCAAATCCGGCTTCAGAGCTGCGCGGATGCCGAGAAGTGCAAGAGGAAGGTAGTCCGACCAGTTTCCTGGGTCTTCTACGGCACGCAGGGCGGTCTTTAGCTGACGATGGAAACGTTCCACCATATCGTTGACAGCTGGGTGGTAGGCTGTCGTCCGAATGTGTGTGCAGCCAAGGAAATTGAGTAGCGTTTGGAAGAGTGCCGACTCAAACTGGGCACCACGACCAGCCGTAACCGTGGATGGGGCACCGAACATGGCGACCCAACGACTGACGAAGGCCTTCACGATGGTTTCAGCCTGAACATTCGGCAAAGGAATAGCTTCAGCCCAGCTAGTTTATCGATCGACACAGGTAAGGAGGTGGGTGAAACCATTGGATGGAGGCGAGGGGCCTACGACATCCAGGTGCACATGGTTGAACCGTGCGTCGGGGCTGGGAAAAGTGCCTGGTGGGGATTTGTTGTGATGCTGCACCTTGTTGCGCTGGCAGCTCAGACACGACCGAGCCCAAGCTTTGACGTCCTTGTTCATGCCAGGCCAGACAAACCTTCCCGCAAGGAGCTTTTGAGAGGCTCGTATTCCAGGGCGGGAGAGTCTATGCAAAGTTTGAAATACAGCTCGACGCATCGAGGCGGGCACGAAAAGGCGATGAAAGGGAGTTGAGAAGTATGGTACCAGAGCCGGTGGTCAGAGGAACGTCTTTGAGTAGGAGACCATTAACAGACTCGTCACCAGGACAACCGACTCGCTGTTGCTCAGCTGCCATGGCACAAAGATCGATCCCGTGTGAGAGTTGGAGGGAAGACAATGAGGGTCTGGACAGCATATCAGCCACCTCATTCTTCGTGCCATCAATGTGGCGGATGTCGGTGATGAATTGAAGGATGTAGTCCACGTGAGCGATTTCCCTCGGATTGTACTTGTCGGAGTGGGAACGAAGTGTAAAAGTCAACGGTTTGTGGTCAGTGAAAACCGTGAAGCCACGACCTTCAAGGAAATGCCGGAAATGCTTCACAGCCAGGTAAATGGCAAGTAGTTCACGGCCAAAGGTACTGTAGCGTGTCTCAGCTGGTAAGAGTTTTTTGGAGAAAGAGGCAAGTGGTTGAGTCGAAACAGCAAAGTGTTGTTGAAGGACTGCACCTACGGCTACGGTCGAAGTATCTACCATCAGAGACAGCTGAGCTTCGGGAGCGGGATGCGTGAGTAAGGTGGCATCGGCAAGGGAATTCTTGATTCTCTCATAAGCAGTTAATGCTTCACCAGTCAGTTCGAGGGGATCTCTGGGACCAGAAAGCATGTTGGTGAGCGACAGCATGAGGTCAGCACAATTCGGTAGGAATCGGCGGTAAAAAATGACCATGCCGAGGAATCGCTACAACTGTCGCTTGGAAGTTGGGGGAGAGGAATTACGAACTGTATCAACCTTGGAGGGGAGGGAACGCGAACCTTCAGAGTCGACCTGATGGCCGAGGAACTCGAGTGAAGGCACACCCATCACGCAGTTGGAGGAGTTGATGACAACGCCAAACTTGTCAAGACGGTCAAACACCAAGGCAAGATGCTCTTTGTGTTCTTCTTCATTCCGGCTGGCCACCAAGAGGTCATCAATGTAGGCGTACACGAAGTGTAGGCCACTTAAGACATGGTCGATGAACCTCTTAAACGTTTGGGCGGCATTACGTAGACCGAACGGCATGTGGAGTAACTCAAAGAGACCGAAAAGTGCGGCGACGGCGGTTTTAGGGATGTCCTCAGGGGCGACTGAAATCTAATGAAAAGCACGCACCAGATCAATCTTCGAGAAAACCGCTTTGCCGAAAAGGGCTCCAGCAAAGTCCTGAAGATGAGGCACGGGATACCGATCAGGAATGGTAGCGCTGTTGAGGGCTCGATAGTCTCCACAGGGTCGCCCGTCGCCTGATGTTGCCTTGGGCACCATGTGCAATGGGGACACCCAAGGGCTCTCGGACGGTCGAATTATTCCAAGTTTCAACATGTGTTCAAACTCCGCCTTCGCGGCCTGGAAACGCTCCGGTGCTAGTCGTCTCGGTCGGGCAAACACAGGAGGACCCGAGGTACGAATATGGTGCACAACATCATGTTGAACTCCACCACTGCGAAACTGGGGTTAATTATTTTGTAGTGACTAAGCAACAGTTGCCGAAAAGTGCTAGCAATATCCGTATCCAAGACAGATAAGTTGGTGGGGCCAGTAAAGGGAGTTAGTCCACGAACAAACAGATCGGTTGTGCGGTCGAGGAGACGGGCACGTCAACAGTCAACAAGGAGATCGAACTCAGCAAGAGAGTCCGAGCCGAGGATTGCATGAGGGACATCAGCAATCACAAAGAGCCAAGTGAATGACCGACGAAGGCCAATGTTCAGAGTGAGGGACAGACTGCCAAAAGTGAGAATGGGGGAACAGTTAGCAGCTTGGAGATGAAGACCAGGGCTAGGGAAACGACAATCAGCTGCAGTTGGGGGAACAACACTGATTTAGGCTCCAGTGTCCGCCAGGAAACGTTTGCGAGTCGCAGTGTCGCAAACATAGAAGGTGCGACCAGAGCCCGAGGAGCCAGAGAAAACGGTCACATCTATTCTTTGGCTGAGTGGAGTCCCTGTTTCGGCTTAAAAGAGCAGGGTGAGGAACAGGGACGGGCCTTTAAGCCGAAACTAGTTTGATGCCAACAAGTATCGAGGTCGCGAACGAGAACGACGACGGCTGCATGAGCGACTGGAAGTAAGGCGAGCTGTATTTTAAGGGAGGCCATCTCATCCGCCATGGCCGACACCTATTTCATCAAATGTTCATTCACTGACAATGAAGATGAGGAGATATGGGCAACGGATGGTGACTGGAACCGCTGCACCTCTATCATTCGATCCGCCATCTCAGCCAGCTGTGATACTGTAAGATCCTGAGAACCAGATGCCAGGATCGTTTAAACGTCTGCGGGCAGACGCTCTAGGAACATCTCCTTGACAAATTTATCGTCAACTTACATGTCTCCAAGGAGAGAACGCATTCAACGTAGAAGCTCTGAGGGCTTTCGGTCACCCTGTGACTCCTCCTTAATTAACTGGTGATAGCGCTGTCGGTCAGACACAGAATTAAGTCGGAGAATTTCTGCATTTAATGCGGTATAGGGAGCATCTGCAGGAGGATTAGCTAGCAAGGACTGAACTTGAGAGATGACACTAGCGGGAAGGACCTCCACAAGTTTGTGGTACTTCGCCAGCTCCTTGGTAACGTCGGCAGAATAAAAGGCTGATTCTATACGGATGAAGTAAGGTTCTGGAGCGTGTTGCCAGAATTTAAGCAAGGTAAAATTAATGGCATGAAGGGCTGGGCGGGGGCATCAAGTTGTTGATTGGAGTGAGTCATAATATAACAGAGATGGCAAAATATCAGAATTCGTGAGAAAAGTAAATGCAAATGGAATAGATATTCACAAACAAATAGTACGTTGAATGTTATTCAGTATGACAGAAAGGTATAAAGTCTGCGTTAACGTCGGGAGTCACCAATGTGGTAAATAGTAATGTTCTCACGAAGTAACGAGTTATATCTCACGAGCCCCTAGCCTTAAAGGCAGCAAGTAAAAACGGAGCAGTGAATAATATAGATATGTTGAACGTTAAGAAAACTGACAACAGACCTCGACAGAGGAGCACGCTAGCAAGGTGGGTTGTACAGGTGTATCGTTTCTCGTCACATTCAAACAAGCAATGCGGTCAAAGAAAATGAGGCTAAATTGTCAAAGGTAAATTAGTCAGATACCTCAACACAGATATTCAGTGCAGTTTTTGCCCCCCCCCCCTTAATAACTTACAGATTGTAGACTAACAATTGCTAGACTATGTCCCTAAGACAGGGGGGTAGATGCGCTGGGACTATAGATTAGGGCCCGACAGGTGTTATGGGGGATGCAGACCCATAAGAAATGCCAAAATTGTGGCATGGTGGCAGGCCATTTTGCAGGCTCACCGGATTCAGGTGGGGGCGGCGGAGAGAGTGCAGTAGATGCTGCGTACAGTGAGTGGCCGATCTCATGAAATGTTGGCTGAAATTCTGAAATGCGTTTTCGATTAAGAAGGATTACTTGGTCCCGGTTGTGATACTGATTATCTTAAGGCATAGTCTTAAAACATTTTAGACTCGGCAGGATGTCGGCTTTTAAATGCACTTCTTATCAGTTTCCTGTAGAAAGCGTGATGGGTAAAAATGACTACTTAAGTAGCATGCATTTTTCCCATTGATTTTCGATGGTCTTGGAAATTCAAATATATTTTATGGAAACCACAAACAAAAATATGCTTTCTTTTAGTCAATCAATAGAGAATCACGTCTTCTTTATATTTTTTACTTAGGGAAGGAGTATAATGAGGTTTTAAAGAAAGTTTTCTAATTGCCGAAAAATTTGGAGCCTGATCGTTCGTTGCATTAGCACTTAGTGATTACACTCTACAAGGTGCATGCGTTCCGCGTAAAGAAAATCCCATATTCCTCTATGTCATTAAAGAGATATCATACAGGGTCCATAAAATTTTGCAATGGATGCGGGCCATGTTGTACATTTCGTGAGGAGCAGTGGTAAACGGCCAGGTACAATGCTATGTGAATGGACATATCGCGGTCTTAAAAAGTCTCATAATTAGAAACTTTTTTAAAACCTCATTATACTCCTTCCCTAAGTATAAGATATAAAGAAGACGTTATTCTTTATTGATTAAATAAAAGAAAGCATATTTTTGTTTGTGGTTTCTATAAAATATATTTGAATTTCCAAGACCATCGAAAATCAATGGGAAAAATGCATGCTACCTAAGTAGTCATGTTTTACCGAGCACACTTTCTACAGGAGATTGAAAAGAAGTGCATTTAAAAGCCGATACCCTGCCGAGTCCAAAATGTTATAAGGGTATGCCTTAGGATAATTAGTATCACAACCGTGATCAAGTAATCCTTCCTAATCGAAAACGCATTTCAGAATTTCAGCCAACATTTCATGAGATAGGTCGCGCACTGTAAGTATATTATCACTAAAAGGTAACTTATGCGCAAGTCGCCGCTCCGGGTCTCGCCCTGCTGCTGGGTGGAGATCGTCAGCAGCGATGGTGGAACTACCACTACGGATGTTGTTCAGCAATAGACAAGAAACGTATTCTCCGCAAGTCTCCTCTCATCTGTCATCTGTTGAATTCTAGGCTAATCCAAACGAAGCGTATAAGCCAAAAAACAAGCGTCGGTGTATATACGGTACTATTGATATAATATAGGTAATAATCAAAAGACGTACGAAACGCAGCGGTGGATACCCTAGCAAACAATTCTTTTATCACAATTCAAACAAATCGAATTTCCAGCTAAAGTTCGAAATATAAAACTTGTTAACTATAAGAACACTGGTCATGCTTGAAGGAGGGTTAAAAAGGAGAAAGGGGAATAGAAGAGAAGAGACGAGTCTCAGGAAGCAGTCTTGAAAAAGGCGATGCGATCGCTGGGACAAGAGCTTAATTAGCCTGAAGTTTCGGATTCCTGCTCCAACCCATCATCAGAGACAAAAGCAGCTACGGGTAGTTCATGCACAGGGGGCTGCAGTATTTATAGGATGCAGTCGCCATGCTACTGCATACCTATGAATATTCACGTCTCCCCCTTCCCCTCCCCCTCATCAGGGGTCGTTGCACGCGGTGTACTGACTGCTTGGTGGCCGACATTCGCGTGGTTAATTGCTGCAATTTCCTCACGTGCGTTGGATGTTGGTGTGATGATTGTTCAACCATCTAAACCGCCGACCCTGGCGTTGGGAAAATTGTTTAGCTGTGCGCTCTCCGAGTGGCTAATAACTCCGCCTAGGTGAAGTATCAGCCAAAGCCGTATCTTGGAGTCTCGCCATGCGTCTGTCGGTCGGTGTTATTGCACCTGACCTCTCCAAGACCAAAAACATAGCATTAATTTTGTGTATCAACCCTTTTCCCGGGTCCGTTGCACACGGGACATAGAACTGTCGGTCCTCCAGTAAACCTTCGGCTTTTCGAAGGCAGTCTGTCCTGTGCAGTACAACCATGGAGCGCCCGTTGTCTGCTGGCACGGTGACCAGGTCCCTGTCGGCCTTGAGTTCCTTAAGCGCATCACATTCGACCTTGAGCAGCACTTCCCGCGGCCTGCTTTTTTCTCTGATGATGTGTTCGAGCAGGAATCCGAAACGTCAGGCTAATAAAGCTCTTGTCCCAGCGATCGTGTCTCCTTCTTCAAGAAAGGGGAATGTCAACAGGGGACCAAAAATGGAAGCATTGGCGCAGGGGGCGTGTAGAATTAGAAACGTTGACCAACAGGATACAACAATTTCTACTCCAAAATGTGACACAAAGGCTATTGTATGGCGTACCTAAAGAACGACATGCGGGTTTGAATTTGGAAGTCACAGCGATTGACGACGTAGTGGATGTTTTATTTTCGGACTAACTCTACTCATTAAAAAAGTTAAAGGGTTTTTATGGCTGCAATGGCTGCATTTTTACTACCCCAACTAGTTGCCGACTGCATCTCCCCACCGGGCGGATTCAACTCCGCCAAAATGGTATTCACGCCAAACCCGCCGCACGTGGGAGTAACGACGACAGTCCAGTGTGCCCCAGGCTACTATCCGACGAACACTTCGTCCTCTGCACAGTACAGAGGCAGCACCCCGGTCATCGATCCGTCACTGGCTCGTGGCACCTACAAGTGCACTGGATCCAGGTCCTCAAATCATTCTCGCGATCCGGCCTACTTCAGGACACAGTTCATCTACAGCGGCATTCCTCTGCAGGACTGTGACGGTATGACGTAGTATTAAACCTTACAACCGGTACGATGCTGTCTGTGCAGCTTAACGTGTGTTTAATGAAACGGGCAGAAAGATAATTGGGTCACACTACAAGTACAGTACATTACTGTGACAAAGTTGTTGATCCACGAAGGTTGCTTTGCTTGATAAGAGGTAGAAGCGATAGCCTGAACCAAAGCCCTATTTGCCTGAGGTTTCGAACCCAAGCTAGAACACATTATCAGAGACAACAATAATTAGGGTAATTCGTGAACAGGAAGTTGAAATATTGGTAGGTATGCAGTTGCTGCGCTATCGCATGCCAGAGATAGTCAACTGTTCTCCCCTTCATCGAGGATTGTTGCCCGTTTATTGGCAAATTCCTTTATGGCCGGCATGCAAGTTGTTAATTGCTGCAGTCTCATCACCCGTGTTGGATGCTGGTGTGATGATTACTCGGCCATCTGCCTCTGTACGCGAACCGTCGAACACGCGGCATCAGTGCGGAGAGATGACGCCAACTCTCAAGTCGCAGTTCATTCGAAGAGACCCCGGCACACAGTTATGATCGATGAGGCCGAAATTTCCACGACAGGTGATAATCGCATGAGCCGCGAGTTACTTGACTCATGGTTCATGGGACCCCAGTCTATAAAGCAGTGTACTGACATCCCTACCCCATATTCAGTACTGAAGTGTAGTCTGACCAAAGTAATTAGCCACTCGGGGAGCCAGATGACCGAGCAATCATCACGCCAGCATCCAACACGGGTGATGAGATTTTAGCAACTAACCACTTGCATGCCAGATGTCCGACTGCTAGCGCACCAGCGGACAAAAATCATGGATGAGGCGAGAGCAGTTAGTAATCATATGTATGCAGAACACAGCGGCTGCATACCTACAAATATTGCAACTTTCTGTGTGCGGATCACTCGACTCTCTGATGATGTGTTTGAGTGTGAATGCGACACTTAAGGTGGCCAAAGCTCCGGTTGCAGTGAATACTTCAACTCCTTATCAACTAGTTCCTGGAACTCACGTCTTCGCTTGCATCAGCGATTCTCTTGGTGTTAGTTCCATTTCTTTCTGATAACTGCAGAATTTCGTGTGGGGTAAAACCATTTTTGCTGATGCATCCCATTGAAATAGTGAATTAATACTGTCAATGAACATGTGTCTCTAGAAGTGCTCGAGCCGCTAGCTTCTCAATTTCATACCCGGTGGCACGCTAGTCAGCTGTTAGAATAATAGACAGGTCCTCACCTTTTCCAGTGTCTATCATGATTAATGTCCTTATAGTGACGACTGTAGCCACTGTCAAATACCCCCTTTCCAAGTTCGTGCGACTATGTGAGCAGATCTACAAACGCGTGGACACCAGATTTGCGTAGTTTTCATCTTTCTCGTCTGCCATCGTCGGTATTATTATAAACACTTCGTTCAAATGCACATGGTTATAGTTAACCACATGCAGATCCTCTCCTAATAGAGCGCGCTCCGACAACAGAACTGGAATTTCCGACTGCATTGGCCCTTAAAGCATAATTCATGAAAACCTCCCACTCTACCTTTTATTTAAGCGAAACCGCAGATCAGACCAAGTCATATTGAGTATCTGTGAGATGATGTCGAATAAAGCGCAACTGAAAACTGTACTACGTATAAAAGCAGGACGAGAAGGGATAATCCAAATACTGAAGCTACAGCTATTCCTAACGAGCACCTAGAAAAAACACGAAATTAAAATGTTAAATTCCTGCTTGTTTTTGCGGGTATATGACGCAAGTATTAGAGGATGCGGCTCCACACTAATTCCACCAGCTTTCCGCGTGGACATTTTGTACGCCGAAGAACTCACTAAAGCATAGCAATTTTAGGGGAAATTAAAAAAACTGTGCATTAAAACTAGAGCATATACCAGAAAACACATGGGGAGCATTGAACTGTCAGTATGGTGAGTCAGTCAGTGTGTATGCGGGTTAAAAGGTCTGGAAGCGTGTGCTATGCCAGTCTCAGCAAACTATGAACCTTTCCCCCGTGGTATGTGCTGGCAGCTCCCTGACACCTGGTTCCCTGCTGGTAGATGCCCTTGTGCGTCACCTTTGTATATAGGTGGTTGGCATGGTTACCTAGACATCCTCGTCCTTCCGACTCCTCTTGGTGTGTTGATGTTCGTGAAAACCCTGGTCAAGTGTGTGTTGTGGACCAGGGGGTGTGGTGGCATGTCCAGGTGTGTGTCCGGCCGTGCCAGTCATCTGCGTCCTCCTCGCCTCCGGTCTTCTTGACGCTGTCTTGACACCGAGTCCAGGTGGGCAGTGGGGAAGCGAGAATGCGGTAGATACTGATTCCTGCTTAAATCACCGTGCCTGCTGCACCCAGCTGTGCAGCACACGGTGGAATCGACGGCCGAACTGTCGCGTATACACTATTGGCTGACCGATGAGAGAATGAGGGTGAGAAAAAGGAGTACGCTTTAATAGTAGTGAAAATGCGATTCCCAGGTGGCGTATCAAAAGAAGAGGGGGCGTTCACCAGGAGGGGTTTATTTGAAGTCCGACGTTTCGGGTAGTTTATTCGTCTACCCATCTTCAGAGACTGGGGAGTCCTGTGCACAGCACTCCTTATTATGGCGCCCATTGTCCAATGCGTGGTCCGCCAATGCCGCCTGTGTGGCTGCATCCAACCCGCACGTCACCGTGACCTGAATCGTCCCCGTCGGCCGCGGTGATGACTGACGGCCCCGATTGTCCCGCGCCGTGATTGTCCCCCGCTAAGAAGGTTCGTAAAGTCAGATAGGAGGGAGGCAAATTGATGTGGCGGTTGACGGAGCGGTCGGTGGACATCCAGGCTTCTTGCAGTTGTCTTGCTGTGTGATCGCTGCCCCGGCCCACAATCTCAACGACGTCAAAGTTGAAGATGTGTCCCATTTGCGCGGCATGGGTTGCTACCTCCGACTTTGGGTCCAACCTTCGCTCGCACGGCCAACTTATGCTCGTGCATTTGCGTTTGCAGCTGTCGGCCGGTTTCCCCAACGTAGTTTCAACTTCCGCAGCTGCATTGAAGTTGGTAGACAACGGCCGACATCTCCTGCTTAGGGATCGGATCTTTCGGCCGCATCACTTGCCGGCGGATTGTTGACTCAGGCCTGTGGGCAACACCTATTCCGAGTGGCGCGAGTGATCGAGCCACGACCTCGGAGACCCCTTTAATATACGGAATGCTCCGCCACGAGTTTGGCTGACTATGCTCTTCGTTCCGTTTCTTTGGCTGCCTCCGGCTTCGTTCAATGAATGCCCGCTGATAGCCATTGGCTCTGAAAAGTTCTCGGAGGAGCTTTATCTCATCCAGTCTGGCGGATGGCGTACTGCATGCAGGTTGGATGCAGCCACACAGACGGCATTGACGGATCACGCATTGGACAATAGGCGCCATAGTAAGGAGTACTGTGCACGGGACTTCCCAGTCTCTGAAGATGGGTAGACGAATAAACTACCCGAAACGTCGGACCTCAAATAAACCCCTCCCGGTGAACGCCCCCTCTTCTTTTGGAGTTCGCTTTATTTTAAAAGTATGAATTCAAAATTTTCGGAAAAAGGGACTCCAGTGGTGGAAAGTTGCGGAGAGAAAGCGGCTATGCCGCAGTAACTGGAGATTCGATCGCACACATTCATATCAACTTTAGGACCAAGCCTATAACTGTTTCTTCCAAATGATTTAACTCACAATAATTCCTATGGAAATTAAAATGAAAGCACGAATTTAATATAATGGGAGACTCTGGGCCTCTGTACTCAAACGCTCGGTGTTTTCGCTCGTTCGCCTACTCAGTGAAATTGTAGTAATTTCCCCTAGGTAGCAGTAAGTAGCTGGCAAATGAGGTTGAACAATTTGTTGCTGTGAGTTGGCTAAATCAATCAGTATGCAAGCTCTTTTTGGCGACCCTTTCCTTATGTCTGATCGCGCACTCAGTGATAGTGGAAAATATGCAAGTGGAGATCGAACCACTAATCGGAATTGGCTAACATAAGATTTTTTTGGACATTACAACGAATGACGTGGCAAAAGACCATCGATATAATCAAGAAGACATTCCAAGTGAAATTCCTCCCACGTCAGACTGTCCGGAGTATAATCTTTTGAGGTCTGCCAACTGCATGATAATTTATTTAAATAGGATGAAGGGGAAATCAGATCAATTCTAAAGAAAAGGTGGAGTGGACGGGCGCTCGTCCTCTAGGAAATCGGATGTATTTACTTGGTGTTCTAAACTCGTGCTTGAGTTTATCATCAGAATCAGGAAAAAGTGTCAGACTCGCTGTCTGGTTTTGCTGAAGCTGTCGTCGTGAACCAAAAATACCGCAAGGTGGCAACTGCGTCAGGCAGCAGGACAAGATCGACGAAACACGCGTGTCTGGGCTTTTAGCTAATACCCGTTTAGTCAGCACGGTAAATAATTACGCAACAATTAAAATGCGGGATCACAACAGTTTGACCCACCGACGAATCACAAATAATTACTTGGCAGGATGTGGGCAGTCTCCCACCCCTAGCTTCACTGGCGTGCGATCAAGAGTGGAGGTCTTCCCTAAATGGCTTGTGAACTAAGGGTAGTTTAGGGTTCGAATACCTGTCCTATTAGTCGCCGACAGAACTCCCCACAGCGTAACAGGAGTTACGCAGCCACCCGTAATGGATGCAGTTTCAAGTATGAAGTTTCAAGTGACGGCCTCGGGATTAAGAGACATTTCTCTGCTATTTTTTTAACTTTGTGATGCCGAACCCGCGTGGTTAGATAGGGTTTCGTGCAATTGCGTTCGCGTTTCCCAGCCCGATGTTCTTATTCGTCTTCTCCAACTGCTCTTCAATCTAGAGCGGGAGTTATCTTGATAAACGATCAAAAGATTACACCAGAGGTAGCCTTGCTTCTCCTCCAGAAATTTCCTTCTCGTATGCTTACGACGTCTTCTGCTCTGCCCGTATATTTAGAGGCATTTTGCCAGCTAGACATCCTCTCGCTCTGCAATGCTCGTCCGGAGTCCGTTTCGCCGCAGAATCAGACGCGCTTTAAGTACGGCCAACAGGTGTTCTTTGACTGCGAGACGGGTTACGCCTCATCGGACAACAACACGCTGTCAAGAACCTCCATGACGTGCCGTACTGTGTCAACACAACCGCAGAGTGGGGTGTGGATACCGGGACCATGCCAGGCCTGCGTTGGTACGTCAGATAAACTGGCTCTATGTTCGCATAACAGACTGATCGTTCAGAAGTATGTGGAAACCACGCGGAGGAGACCTACAACGAAGAACTGTGCGTTACGGGGTGGGGGCATTTTAGGGGTCACAGCCAGTTTTTATGAGGTCGAGGAGAATCGGTGTGGTTAGCAGTGAAGCTTAGACAACATAAAAACAACGATTTTTGCGGCAAAGTCTGCGACTCTTACTCTTTGCTGATAGAAGACACTTCTAGTGGCAAGATCTACTGCTTGGTCGACCAAGAAGATTTACAACTCACGCATCCATGCGAGACCAGCAGTGGAAACCTCAAAGACTGAAACCAAAAAAGATTGCCCAAGGCCGTAATTGCCGCCGTAATCAACAGCAAAGGATTGACAGTTAGAAAGGCTATTAGTTCTTGATATTGGCAGAAGACGCATTACTGGATAAAAATAGACACTCCACTCATCCAAATAATCACGACGCTTACTTACGATTTGGTAAAAATTAAGAAAGTGTGGCTAGAAGTACAGAAGCTGGGACAAATCATGGAATGCGCCCAAATTTATGAAACATCCCGAGGACTCAGAGGTCGGCCAGCTTGCATCCTCCATAACTTCCAATCAGTACTGAACAACTGTAAGAAACATGAAAACATAACGGGACTATTTGAAATATTATGGCATTGTTTAGATTTACCGATTTTCTAGAGAAAAGCCATAATTCCGAAAAAGCAAGAAATCTCGTTAAAAAATACACTCTAATATTAGAAGTGCATAAAGCCTTTCTATGAAAATAACTTAATAAATAAAATGACATAAACAGAACAAACATAGGAAATAGTCAAATACTATACACGAATGATTACATAGATAAAATGCAGTGGTCGTCAATTTCCTCCGGGGTTAATTGCAGATTCAAGACGGTTTTACGAATATTTGTAGATTCTTTTCATTTTTACGATTTAATATGCTAATGCTGAGAGAATTTCGCCCGATTTCGTTGACAAGAGCGTCGCAGGAATAGAAGGTTTCTTAAGGCCACATAATCAGTGGCCAAGCGACGATTAATTAATTTGAATAGAAAAAGCGGATTCGTAGCCCTTAGCGATGCCAGTGAATACCATGCAGAGTGAAGTTCTCTTCATCGGCTGCTCAAAAGGACAGATTATATACTGCATTTATCAAAGCCTCCAAAGTGCAATGTTCCTTGAATGCATTTGTCGAGAACAAGGTAAAATTGATCTGAGCTCGAATTTCTGAACACTTTTCCTAATAAAATTACCAGGATAAATGTCCCGCATGTAGAAATTACACTAGCTGGAACATTGTAGCCCGATATGATGATTGTCTAGATCTCCGCTATCACGTTTCACGATTTGCACTGGCTACTGCAGATGTACCTTTCAAGGACAAGTTCGATCTGAAAGCAAACGTTCACCAACATGCATTAAATTCTCTTTAGGGAAGGGCCTTAAATCTCAATTTATTCTCAACCTGAAAGGGATGGGGACGAGGTTGTTTTCCGTACAGGTGGTATTTTTCGTGGACTAGGAGACGTTCGGGAGTAGAACAGTTAAAAACCCGCGCCTGCCGTCCATCAGATACAGAGAGATTTATATTGAACCGCTGAGTGCCCTGAGCCTAAGTGTGGGAGCAACTGAATTCGAGCTGCACATAAAAACTGCAGTGCGGAAACAGTCTGTCTAAGGATCCTGCCGACCTAAGAATTTAAATGTGTATACATTGAAATGTGCTGGATTCCTGGGGTTATCTGTGGAGTGCAAGGATTACAGAAGTATCCATCCGGGCGCAAGTTTAAGAGGTTTTGCATCTAATAATTGAAACATAATTTAGCCTGAGACTGCCATTGAGGAGGAATAGGCGGCAAGCGCATGCGTATTTTCGATATGGTATTGAATGTCCTACTTTAGCTTATAAGTAGACATAATTTGGTAAATATTAGTCACAGACGATAATGATACCTTACTCCTTGTAGTCGGAGTTCAAAAGATTATTTCTTGAAGAAAAAGACACGATCGCTGGGACAATAGCCTTATTAGCCTGAAGTTTCGGATTTCTACTCGAACCCATAATCAGAGACAAAAGCAGCTACGGGTGGTGCATGCACAAGCGGCTGCAATTTGATAACGCGCGTTGGGTGTTGGTGTGATGATTGCTCGACCATCTGACCACCGACCCTGGCGTTGAGGAAAAGGGGCACCGGTGCGCTCTCCGAGTGGCTAATTACTCCGTCACCGACGTTTGGAGTCTGAAGTCGTTTATCGGATCTGATGCATCTGTTGACAAGGTAACTACGTTGGAGAAACTAGAAGGCAGCTCCGAACACGAATGGTCGAGCCAGCTGCAACGGTGCGGAGAGATGGCGCCAGCTCTTAAGTTGCGGCTACTTCGACGAGATCCGGCCACACATCCAAATTCAATGAGGCCGAAATTCTCGCTGGAGGGGACAACCGTATGAGGCGGCAGCCTCTTGAGTCATGGTTTACTGCCCCCCTGTCCATTAACAAGTGCAACGACCTTCCCATACCATATTCGGTGCTGGGACTTCGCCTAGGCGGCGTAACTAGCCACGCGGATAGCGCACAGACAAACACAGTTCCCATTGTCAGGATCCGTGGGTCAGATGGTCGAACAATCATCACACCAACATCCAACGCAGGTGATGAAATTGCAGCAATTAACGACGCGAATGTCGGCCATCAAGCAATCTGCACACCAAGTGCGACGATCTCTGATGAAGAGGAGGAGCCGTGCATATTCATAGGTATGCGGTAGCATGCCAACTGCATCCTGTAAATACTGCAGCCCCTTATGCATGGACCACCCATATCTACTTTTGTTCGTGATGATGGGTTATATAAGTAATCCGAAGCGTCAGGCTAAGAAAGCTCTTATCCCAGCGATCGTATCCCCTTCTAAAAGACTGCTTCCTGTGACTCCTCTCTCCGCTTCTATTGACAGATCCCATTTGTTAAAACCAAACTGCTAACTTCCGAATGAACCTGTGGGGATGGAGTCGTTACTGACGCCGCTTTAGAGCTACTGGACGGAGCTGTGTGGGAGACTCCAAGTTGAAACATTGAGCACATATGTCACCAAGTTTAAGATATGCTTATCACATACGTTGTCGCAGGCAGGAGCTGTATTAGTGGTTTTAAGACAGCGATATTGATCAGAAATATTAACAAGTTCAAGATATGTATGGCATATTTACTGGCATCAGTTGGAATTTGTTGAGATCGAAATACGCAAGTGTTTTAATGCAGGAACATTTGCACTCGGCGAAAGGTGGCCTTGACTGGTACTACTGTGCTTATAACCACTGCCAAATGCAAGCGTGGCCTCAGACCTAGGATATCCAAAATTTCAGTCCCAGAGGATATTCGTAACGCCTCTTTTCTTAAACCACCAAGCTATCTACCGATTATTAAAGAGACTGTCTATCTAAGAGCTATGCTCTGCGTGCAGAATCTGCGATAATTTAGAACATTGCACTAAAAAGCCGTAAAGTACGATTTATTATTTTTCCTTTTGTGACCTAAATCCATACCAATGGTGGGATATCAAGATCAGGTTATGTGCCATGAAGTTTCGCTTTGGCTCTAGCTTTATTAGATTTGCTATAAAATAGCATGTCTCGGTGAGAGTCAACACTGCGTCCGAACGCGTGCAATACCGACCGACATGCTTTCAAGTGTATCCAGACAGTAACAATTCCGTAGTGATTTTGTCATTTGGCCAATCCTGTAACTCTCAAAAGGCTCAAGGGTGTTTAATGCAGGAAGGATTCTCCAACCTGTCTCCTAGGCAGACATTCATAACAAGCGTCAGAATGTCGACAAAGGCGAACAGGCAGTTCTAGAATACAGTTCAGAAGGAGGAGAGACTACTGGGATAAGAAGTTTGCTGGCCTGACGTTTTGGATACTCATTCGAACACATCATCAAAGACGATTGCATATAAGACCTGGTGATGTGTTCGAGTGATAGTCGGAAACTTTAGGCCAGCGAACTTCTTGTTCCACCGAGCGCATCTCCTTCTTCCGAAGTGTCTCGGCGCAGAAACCTGAACAGGCCTGTACGAAAGCATGTCTTGTCTAATAGTACGTTCTCAATCTGTCATTGTCTCTGAGCATGGGTTCGAGCAGAAATCCGAAACGTCAGCTCTTGTCCCGGCGATCGTGTCTCCTTCTTCACACACCTTTTATAAAATATTTCTGGATTTATGAAGGCAGTGAGATTCATAGGAAAAATGCATGTTACTTAAGTAGTTACCTTCAGCGAGTGTGATTTTTGCAAGTATCTGGAACAACTTTAAATCTGGAGTCAGCCATTTATGCTAATGTTTTTTGCTAACTCATTCTTGTAATCCTGTATAACCATAGTGAATTTGTAGATACCCTGTTTATGACTCATGATTGCAACTATCGACTTTTTCGCGTATGAGACAATTGTAAGTCGAATGCCAGCAGGCTGTACTGGTAAGGTAGCGACAATTTTTCCGTATCCGCTAGCGTCGGAAACTTATTCTTGTATCCAATTCACTCAAAAACCTCCTTTAAGCTTTCGCTTAGGATCTCACGAGTTTTGGCGCATAATGTGGTTGTATCACTAAGCAGCCTACCTATAAAAGGGTTCTTTATTCTGTCAGGTCATGCTTTTATTGTCCTTTGCCATTTGTAGTTACTCGATGCAATCAAACCGCAATGTTAGAAATGGTGCCGCAGTTCGGGCAGCTGAAGGGAGCGCGAAGCAAGCTAACGGAAGAACGGTATGGCATGTTGCAGGTGAGCCAATTTAACCGATTCGGCAACGTCGTGACCTTCAAATGCGACGAGGGTTACTTCTTCAAAGACCGAACCTTCCAAAAGTTCATCGAATGTACCCTGATTGAGGGCACGACGGATCAGAGCACATGGGCTGGCTACAGCGGTACCCTGCTTCCCATCCCAGAGTCATGCACACGTGAGTTTCCTTGCCAGCAAATCATTTCATGCATTGTCTTAGTAGTAGTAGTAGTAGTAGTAGTAGTAGTAGTAGTAGTAGTAGTAATATTTATCGTAACAAGACATACTTATTAGATGAAGAAACAGGAATTTTAAACAAAAAACCTGACGCAGTAACAACAACCATTTTTGATAGTTACTAAGTTTCTCTCGGTAGTGCTACTGGCTACACTCTGTGCAGGCAAGGATGTGAGATCAACTTAGATCACGCACAATAATTTCGTTTCGTCTAATGTCAGAAGTCAAGGAGCTGTGAGAACTAGTTTATTCTGTACACAGGGCAGGTTGCCGTAAGTTGGCTGTTTGCTTGCAACAGAGATAAGTGTCCGTTCACGGCGAGCGTCAGTCGCGATGCGTAGTTTACGCCGGAGTGAATGTCTGTGTCAGTAGGTGGGGGGGGGGGACGTGACTGGCTGAGTGCTGATCATGAGATGGGACGGATTAGGGGAGGATTAGGGGGAAGCATAGTCACAGGGGCTCCCGGGTACCAAGCCAGGTCGTTCGACGCGCGTGAGGTGATAATAGCTTTTCAGGGCAACCGGAAGTCACTGCAGCTGCACAGGAGGGGCCCCAGTTCTAGCCGGCGTGGGTGGTCGTCTGTCAGCGGCTTGGCAACGATTGTCGCGGGAATCGAACGGCAAAATGGAGCCGGAGAAAAGGGGGGCTGGAGCGGCTGCTACAACTCCATCTGTGACCACTGTGCATTCGCATTGCATTTGTCCATCTGGTAACCAGCCAACGGACCAGGCCAGTTGGACGCGAGTCCTGGCAGCTTTCTGCGGCGGCGAGTACTCAGATATGCCATGTGTGTATACTACTGAATTTCCTTATAGCACCAATGTCACTAAGAGTGAATAAAGACAGCTCTATTATGTCCAAACAAATAGGGTCTTGGGGACACGCTTGCCAGGTATCTCTCCAACGATAAAAATTTGTTCCACAAATGGTATCGAGGAGGAACTTCAAAAAAATCTAGGACTTACTTCGCCATAACGGGTATCCTGACATGTTCCTTGCAAAGAAACTTGTCGAAAGACCCGCAAAACCCGCCACACTAACCGCCGAAAAGGAAACGTTGTTCCTCAAAGTTCCTTTCCAAGGAGACGCTGCAAGTATATTCCTGAGAAGACGCCTTGATCTAGCTGTCTCAGGAACCTTTCCAGCAGCAAGGGGTCGCATATCATTCTCCACTAACCCTGTTTTACGCGGAGAAGGCAAAGATAGGCTGCCACCTCAGACCGCCTCAATGCACATCTACTCATTCACTTGCTTCTGTGGAGCAGGTTATATTGGTCGTACGAGTCGGCGCATTTCCAAAAGAATACGAGAGCACCTTCGTGCATGGCTGGCAAAAGGTAAAACTAGGAGAATAGACAGCGCCATCCTTGCGCATGCAGTGGATTGAGGACATCGTGTGGACACCGCTGAAGCATTTCGTGTGATTTATGAGGTCCCCTCGTGCTATCCTAAGCTACTGGACCAGCACATGTTAGCAACAGCAGAAGCGGCCGCAATCAGGTTATGACAACCGACCCTATACGCCCAGTAGAACCGGGTTCAGGCTCCGCGCTTACCGTGGTCAAAGGTTAATCAACCACTTGAAACTTTCTGCGCCTTCCCCTCTAAACCCGTCCATGTTTTCAAAATAACTTTTACTGGTTTTCCAATCATCGAAATGTTTGATTGTAAGTCCTTCCAAAACAATTGTACTGGCCCGAGGAGAATTTATCGAAAACAACGTATGCTGGCTAACTCGTCTTCCTAATACTGTTATGAGAATTTTCGCAACATTAAAAATTTCATTTAAAAACCGTACAAGGTGGCCAGAGTGCGGTTTGACTTTCGATAGTTTGGGGAGAAGGGGATAGTGTAAGATACACAGGTCTTAAGCAAGTGAATGTTTTGTGCGGACGTGTAGCGAACCTTTCCCTCAGGTTTGGTAAACAGCGCAATTTTAGGAGTGTAATTGATTTTTAGAAGACCCAATAACACAAAATGATCCGAACATGACAATGGAGCTCTGTTTTTACCACAAATAAGCTTGGGGTGGTTGGTCAAAGTATGATCAATATGGGCGTCAGCGCGAGTATTGAAGAAAAGCATGCAAAAGTCCCGTTTTGCAACGTGCTCTTGAACGTTGCAAGTAGTCGCTCGTAAAAATCACGGAGGTGCATTGCCCCGGCTGGAGTACTAAGACGCAAATCTAACAAGTACTTATCCCTCGAGACTGGCGACTTTCGGAACGCACATGAGGAAAAACATATACACAGCCGCAATGTTAACAGTTAGTCTACTGTCTCGTCCCGTAAAGGTTTCCGTTCCCGCGTATCCAGTGGTGGACGCCCGGTAGGAGTTCGGAAAATATTGCAGGGCAGGATGATAGTTGGTAGCCCTGCCCCCTGATTCTACAATTGTACCTACTGGCTCGATTTCGGTATCTGTGATAACGTTCTCATTATGTCTGGGGGGTGCACGTACAGAGGCCCTGCCAGGATGACTTTCTTCTTCACTTTAACCGCCCCGAGGACGAGGCGCTGCAAGACTGTCTATATAGACTCATTGTATTGCACCCCCACACGGAAATCTTTAGTAAAAGGTGAAAGATTTATCCTAAATGGATTATGATTCATCATGCTTCCCATTATGCTTCTAATTGCATGTGCGCACAGTATTACCTGCATCAGATTAATTGCATAGGTACTATCCTAGGCGGATTGGCGGGGGTATCCGTTTCGTCGGTTTGCCTGCATCCTTGGGTCTTTTTACTCCACACCTCCAGTAGAGTCCGGTGCGATCGTGTACGAAAGGACAACCGACGCTCGGTTAGGGTGTCTACCGATACTCCATCCACTGCATCAGTCCTATTGACAGAGTGTTGCCCTCCACCCCCCGCCTTTACGAACAGCCCGATTGTATTTGGTCGCAGGGGTTTGGCTGAAAACTGTGACGCCTTGTAAACACCGCCATGGCCAGTTAGCGATCCTTTCCTGCACTTCCAGTTTAAGGCACTACGGCACCCCCCCCCGGGCGCTTCGACATTGCTGGGCTTGAACTGGGCGCACTTCACCTACCACATCGCGCACTTACTACCTCATGGGTTAAGACTACAACAGCAAGGCGTCTCATACGCCAGTCAGACCCGAAGTGTTCACCTTCCTCGCATTTTTCACGTTATTTAAATTAGGTTTCCACTTTATCAGGATCGTCCATTCCAGGCATTCCCTACAAGCGTCATTTACGCCTCCACTCATTTGCCCCACCCGTATACCACCAATTACCACCGGTCCCGTAAGTCAGGTAGCTGAGAGTTTTCGGTACCGGGAGGGCTACCAACTACCATCTAACCGACAAATTCATGTCTCCACCGTTGGATTAGCTCTTATCTTTGCAAGTGGCTAGATACTAGTAGTTGCAGCTTTCGTCTCCGTTCTCAAGAAGTGAAGGCGAGATATGGTTATGTACCGCACCTTCTGAACACAATACTGCGGAGGGCAAGGGTTGGTGGTTAAAGCTAGGGGTTATGGTTAGGAGTTAGGGCTAGGGGTTATAGTTGGAGTTAGGGTTAAGGGTTATGGTTACTATTTCTCAAACACTCAGAGTACAGCCGCGCATTCTTAATAGCCTTTCTTTTGCATACAACTACTTGACCCCGGCCCAATCTGCAGAATCCTCTATTACTCACTGTTCCGTAGAACAGGTGGCTGGGATTTGTTTACTTTAGAAGGGGCTGTATTACTACGGCTGATCTAACTGAATCTGTGATCATTTACTTAATCACTCTGTTTTATCCTCTTTTCCTGGCAGCCGTTACCTGCATGTATGAGGACGTTTTGATGAGAATAGAGGACAAATTTAAGCCGAATTTTACTATCACCTTTGCGAACGGAACGCAGTACACGACAAACAAACTGCAGCCCCGTGAGTATCCCTATGAAACTGTAATCCGATATGTCTGCCAGGAGGGCTTTGAGACGGTAACAAAGGACCCCGATCAGAACATCACCTGTGGGGCGCTGGGGAAATGGCTTCCTCAGCTCACAAGCTGTCTCGGTGAGTTTAAAGAAGTTCGCCGGTACTTCGTCAGAAATGCGAGGTAACGCGGTCTCCTAAACGCAGTGTCTCCAAAAAGAACGTTCGTATTCTCGTAAACCATAGGTAGACTTATGAAGCCTCCTTTGTAAAGATACGTTTCCAGCCGCGTATTTGTCAATGAAAAAACGCGGGTAGCCCTATGTGTAGGATGTCAGTGACAAATATTTTATTTTGGCAACAGATTACCGCGAGGCTTAGCAAGCAATGTTTCGAAGACAGGGTGGCTTTACTTGATATACAGTCACTGAACGATCTAAGGAACTATTGGCCGAAATTCGGAGGTACGTTATCAATTAGGGGGGAATGCTTGAGTGGGATTGCAATAGAGAATATTTTGTGTGGCATAATCCCGCGATTTTCCGGATATGCCAGCGTGTTGGGTAATTAATGTACTTATTTTCTGCTGCCTATAAAGAACGCACTTGGCAAAAAACTACTTAAATAGTACAAATTTTCCCTGTCGATTTTCGATACCCCTTAAAAATCAAAAATAGCCTGCAGAAAACCTGCTTCTCTTCTTTAAATTTTATACTCTAAGATAGGACATTTTTTAATTTAGAAAGTTTCGAGTTGTGTGATTTTAAATTCAGTGCAAAATCGATTCGAGTGGCGTCGTACATATGCGCTTAATATCACTCCTTATTAAGTACACAGCATGGTCTACATTCGCTGAAACATAATCTGAGACCATTTCTTTTTTTTCTTAACGGCATAAAGGTATGCATGAGTTTACCTATGCGGAAAGTTTACAGTCTGAAAAACGAAATCCCTAAAAGAAGAGTCAGAGGCAGATCGAGTTCAAAGTTATTTGGAGGTAGAAAGACCTTATAAAAACGAAAAGATGCCCCTTCCTCAAGTAAAATATTTGAAAAAAGCGTGATTTACTATCCAAACAGTACATGAAATAATTCCTTAATTGAGATTTTTCAGAAAATATATTTAAATATTCGAGGACATGGAACATAGACGGAGCCTGTCCACACTAGTTAAGCAGTCATTTCTGTAGATCGTAGTTTTCGCAGACGGTCGAAAGGAAGTGCATTCAAAAGTCAACACACTGGCGTGTCAGAAGAATCCTGGAATTATGCTGTACAACGTTTACATTACAAAAATGCAGATTTGGATCTGTCACTGACTCTGATGATGGGTTTGAGCGTAAATTCGAAAATTCAGGCGAATAAAGCTCTGGTTTCAGCGCTCTCCTTTACTTCTGATCAATTGGGTCCTGGAGCTCGCATCTACGCCTGCATCGGCAGTTGAAAACATACTGTACGTGACCCATCTCAGGAAACCTGATAGTGGAAATTCATGCGAGATTTTCTCAACGTCTTTAACGTAGCGCATTTTGCTGCTAAACGTGAACAGGCGAGTTCCAGGTAACAGTTCAGAAGATGAAGATGCGATCGCTGGAACAAGAAATTTATTGGTCTAACGTTTCGGATTCTCACTCGAATTCATCCATAGAGATATTCGCAGATAAAGGTAATGGTGGCACCAGGAGTGCAGTATATATAGCACGTGGCTGCCGTGGACCGTATGCGCACTGCAATTAACAGTGTTCGCAATCACCGTTGGGGTCGTAATTGATGCGATGGAGGCTTGTCGGTCCGAGTCCGAGTCGTTAATTATCGAGATTGCGTCATCCGTGCTAGATGCTGGTGTGACGATTGCCCGGCAAACTGGCTCACTGTCACCGTGATGATTGCTCGCCCGCGCCCTCCCCACGTGACTGATTCTCCTGCCCAGGGAAAATCACAGCACGGAATATGGTACAGGGAGGTCATTGGGCTTGTTGATGGATTGCGGGCCTGAGAACCATGACTCGAGCAGGCCGCGGCTCACGCGGTTGTCACCCCTTGCGAGGATTTCAGCCTCTAGAAATTTGAAAATATGGCCGGGTCTCGTTGAGTGTGTCGCCACCTGAGAGTTAGCGTCTCCCCGCCTCACTGCTGCTGCGTACTCGGCAATTCGCGTACGTAGTAATCTCCCAGTTTCTCCGACATAGTTGCTTTGTCCGCAACTATGTCAGATCCGGTAAACGACCCCAGACGTTTCCTGCCGTGGCAGCGGGTCTTTTGGCCTATGACTTGTCGCCTAATGGTTGCTTCCGGCCTGTGTGTAACCCAACTCCAAGTGGAGTGAGAAGACGACTGACGGCTTCCGAGACGTTCTTCACGTACGGAAGAGCCCGCCAAAATTTGGGGCCGGTTGGATTTAGTCTCTGGTGTCCTTTTCGTATGCACTGGTTGATAAAGTTGCGCGGGTAAACATTGGCTCTCATTACCCGTCGAAGATATTGTAATTCGGCCACCTTGTCTTCCATTTCACTGCAGTGCATCTCATTGCGCCGGTATAGCAGCCTTACGCAACTGCGTTTGTGACTGATCGGGTGGTTGCTATTGGAGTTCAGTATTTGCGTCGTATTTGTCGCTTTCCTGAACACTTTGGTTCTTAGGCCACCACAATCTTTGCGGCAGACGAGTAAATCCAGGAAGGCCAGCTGATTTTTTTCCGCCTCCTCCTCCATAGTAAATTGAATGTCCGTGAAGACGGCGTTGAGATGTTCTTTGAATGTCAGCACCTGATCCCGTTCGATGACGACGAAGGTGTCATCCACATACCGAGCCCAGAATTTCGGTCTGTGGTGTCGGAAAACCAGCAACTCCAGCCGCTGTAGCACGCCTCGGCTATGAGTCCCGAAATCGGCGAACCCTTCACCTGCTCGTAGATTGTTCCGTCGAAAGTAAAGTACGTCTTGAGACAGAACTTCAGGAGCTGGATGATTTGGGCGTGTCTGAGGCGATTCTCCGTTTCGCTGTATTTCTCTCGTAGGAGTAGTTCGATGGTCTCGACTGCCAGGTCCTACGGGATAGAAGTAAAAAGGGACGAGACATCCAAGGAAACCATGACATCGCTTGGCAGGAGACTTAATCCTTTAAGTTTCTCCAAAAATTGCGTTGACGAGCTGACCGTGGTGTTCGAATCGGAGGTCTGGAACTTGAGACGTTTTGCCAGTCCGTAGGTTGGAGTGCCCTTTAGTGATGCGATAGGCCGTAGAGGAGCGCCCTCTTTGTGCACTTTTGGGAGACCGTAGAACCGGGCAAGGGCCGTTTCTTGTGCTCTCGCCATGCGTCTGTCGATTGGCGATATTGCACCTGAGTTTCCCATTGCCAACAGCATCGCGTTAATCTCGCGTGTCAGCGTTTTTATGGGATTGGATTCGCATAGGACATAGGACTGACGATCCTCCAACAAGCTTTTGGCTTTTTGATTGTAGTCTTTCCTGTCCAATACGACCGTTGAACGCTCCTTGTCCGCAGGCACGATAACGAGGTCGTTGTCGGCCCTGAGTTCGTTAAGTGCATTGCGCTCGACCTTGGAAAGCACATCGCGCGGCCTATGAGCCATGAGGAGGGAGGACACTTGGTGTCGAATGAGGTTCTTCGTTTCGTCTGTCGCTCCCGTCTGGCTGAGGATTGATTCCACTGCTGCGATCATGTTGGCAGGTTTGGCATCGGCTGTGTTGAATGAGGCCTCATGCCGTAAAACCTGCATTTGTTCCTCCGTCAGCTCCTTTGACGACAAGTTGTGCACCAGTTTGTCGTTCTTGGATGACATTGGAGCAGGCAGCTTACGAAATTTGTTCTCTAGGGCTGCTTCTCGCGTTGCTTTATGTTCGCGGGTTCGTTCGGCCAGCCTCTGCTGAAGCAGTTTTATGCCGTCCTCGCCCATGAACTCGCAGCACCTTGCTTTCTCTTGGTCAATCCTCTGACGGTATTTGCGAATCCGTGAGTGACAGTCTTGAAGGAGCACTCGGATCATTCGTCGGCCGGGCTGAAGTACTGCGCGTCTCGCCAGCTCTATGTTGACCGGAGGTTTGAATGAAACACACAGTTTCTTGTTCCAGCGATTGCATCTTCATCTTCTGAACTGTTACCTGGAACTCGCCTGCTCGTTTCTATCAGAAATCTTTCTGGGCACGAAGCTCTCCGATCGGCTCGACGGTGGCAAACCTTTGCCCTTTGACAGAAGGTAAGCTAACTCATGAACCGTCACCCGAAATTACGAAAGGCGTCTTCTTTTCGAAAAGATTCATTAAGCATGGTTGTAAAGCTAATCAATTTGCAGCATAATTCTATAATAATTAGGTTATCTCTGAATTCCAGCTTTGGAACGAACTGCTTTCCGGCTGCAGGCAAAAACTTTACTCTGTAAAAAATAACCACTTATGTAGCATGCATGTTTCTCATTTTTTTCCGATGTCCTTAAACAATAAATTAGATTTTATGTAAAGCATGCGTGAAAATATTCATTTTTGCTCTCTCGGTAACAAATGACGTGTTCTTCCAATTTGATATTCAAAGGAAGGGCATAATTCAGTTTTAAAAAGATGTCCAATTCCCGAGTAATTTTGAACCCGACCTGCCGTTACACTTGCATTCAGGGTTTCCGAACTACAAGCCTTATACTTTCCGCGTACGGAAAACCGTAAACTTCTCTTCAGTATTAAGAGGAAACCATATGGGGTTCGTAAAATTTAGCAGTGGAATTTAACTATATTTTTAACTTTACAAGTCACACTGGTAAATGCAGAGACATGACGTTTTATGAACGACCATTCCACGGTACTAAAAAATCCCACAATTAGAAACACTTTTAAAACCGAATTATGTCCTTTCTTTGAGTATAAAATTAGAAGAAGACGTAATTCTGTACCGAAAGAGCAAACGAATGAATATTTTTATGCGTGTTTCCCATGAAATTTAGTTGCATTTTTAAGGGCACAGGAAATCGACGAGAAAAATGCATGCTACATAGGTAGTCATTTTTCACAAAGTGTAGTTTTTGCATGCAGCCAGAAAGAAGATCGCTCGAATGCCGGCATCCTGTGGTAACTGAATTGTTATAGAATTATGCTGTACGACAATTAGTTTTACAACGCTACTTAACTATTTTTTTCGTAACGAGAACGCATTTAGGAATTTCGGGTGACATTTCATGAGTTAGTCTACCTACGCTACATCTGCGAACCCGTGCCCACGGAGGACAAGACAAGTTTGCATAAATGAAGCCACTCAGATGGATATACGCCAATTCCAATGGATTATCCTGTGAATGAACCCATTTATTAGGAGGAAAACACTTTGGCAATTCAGCCTATTCGGCTATTTGCCATGACCCCATCAATTTCGAGGAAATAGTCGACTCATCAGTCAGTGCTTCGCCTAGGGACGGGGACTGGCATGGGAGTGAGTGAAGGAGGATTACTAGAGTGCGACGCATCCGCTCTCCTGAAACTGTTCAAGTATAACTCCAGCAGCTGCAGAACTTGATTCGCGAAAACGGCCATCCAGAGCGACTCACCCTCCGAAATATTAGAGAGCGTGCCACAAAGCCTGCCGTCGCAAATGCTGAGAGGAAAGACTTATTTCTAAGACTGCTTTTTCTAGGAGATGCAGCAAGCGAGTTAATGAGACGACGTCTTAGAACAGCTCTCGCGGATGCCTTCCTGGCGGCAAACTTGCGCGTATTCTTCGCAAACTCCCCCCTACTACGCTTGGGCGGGGCAAAGACCGACTGCCGTTACAGGCCACATCCATGTGTATTTCTCCATTCGCCTGCCCTTGTCGAGCGCCATATATTGGTCGTACAACGAGGCGTCTGGAAAAGAGGATACGAGAACACATGCCCGCCTGGCTAGGTAGAGGTGAAAATCGATAGATTTCGAGTTTAATTCTCGCACATCTAATCGATACGAACCACCAAGCCGACGCTAAAGAAGCCTTTAAAGTTATATACGGGGCACCGACACACTACTCTAAAGTGAATATTAAGCGGTTATTCCGCAGTAGCTGATGGATTTCAGCTCAAATATTCATATCAAATTTCGGACCGTGCCCGAAAAGGCCTGTTTCGAAAGAGTTACTCCAAGTTCGCGCATTAATTTCCTCGGAAATTAAGCAAGGCAAGTTGAAACTGGAGTTCATATACCAGAAAGCACACGGGGAAAGCTGGGGGACCCACTGACGAGCCGAACCCCTCGCAGCTGCGTCAGGCAGCGGCACAAGATCGGCGAAACACGCGTGTCTGGGCTTTTAGCTAATACCTGTGTTGTTAGTACGGTAAATTATTGCACAATACTCTAAAGTCCTGCTCAAACGGGTGCTAGCCACAGCCGAAGCAGTGGCCATTCGACTAGCTAACCCAACACTCTGTTGTCAGAAGACGGGCTCGTGGCCCGGTGGGTAAAGGCGTGGATTTCTAAACAAACAGGTCGCGAGTTCGAGGCTCGGGTGTTCCACACTTCGGGCTGGGGTATGGCTGGCTGACGACGGCTAATAAGCCAGAAATGGCCATTCCAGTCTCCCTTGTGTTTGTCGGTAATACCATTCTGTCAGAAGACGTTGACACATGCAGTCTGTCTGCCCTGGCCGACTCCGGACGGTGATCCTACGCCGTCCTGACGCCCTGAGAGTCGTCATAGGCACGCACTGCACTTATAAGCTATTTGATACCCCTCTTCTCCCCCCCTCCCTCCCCAACTCCACCGTCCTCAACAGGGTGACTCCGTCATGCGAGCGGCTTGGGAACATGATTTCCGATTAACCCTGCCTCTGAGACGCATTTATCTCCTGTCTAAAGTGAAAACGATCATTGTCCAATAAATGTACCGGCCTGATAATGAGTTACCGAAAACATATGGGAATTTTCGCAGAAATGAAGGAGGAATTTTCGAATTACAAGTGTAGCGGTCGGCAGATTATGCAGGCGGTGGTAGGCGTGACGACGTCAGTGAATACACTACAGTATAGTAAAATATACTATAGATCGCCGTCGTTACCGGAGATGTCTACCGTTTTCCCAGGCCATAGTGGGCGAAGAGACGGTTACTTCCGCGTGAGTTAATTTACAGTACATCGATTGCACTCCCTTCTCCCCCACCCATCGGAGTCCGGTATTAGCACAAAGTCAATAAGATCGAGGGTGGGATCGGCTACAGCCCGTTTGCTCGTGCCCCAAATGCCTGTGCACTGTGCAAGATAGGCCGGGACTTCAGCGGAACCAAAAAAGGGTGGTTCGACTACCTACTGAATTGGAGTGCACAACATTCACGTAGTAAGACTAACTACGGGCAGTCTTACCGCAAGAAATTTCCCTCACACCAAGACTCCAGCCCTAGAATGAATTTCTGCTCGACCGCTTACAAAGACGAAACTCTATAAAAGTGGTCGCCTACGAAGTACAGTAGGTGGGCTAACTCATGAGATGTCAACAGAAATTCCAAAATGCGTTTTTGTTTCGAAAAGGCTAATTAAATAGGGTTGTAAAACAAATCCTTGCGCGATATAATTCTATAATAATCGAGTTACCTCAGGACGCCAGCTTTTGAACAAACGTTTTGGCTGCATCCGAACACTATACTCCGCAAAAAATGACTACTTATGTAGCAGGCATTTTTTCATTGAATTTCGATGCCCACAAAGATTTAATTATATTTATTGGAAAGCATGCATAAAAATATTCATTATTTTGTTTATTCAGTAAAAAATTACTTCTTCATCGAATTTACACTCAAATGAAAATTATAATTCGGTTTTAAAAAATTTCTTATTGTGAGAATTTTCAATACCGATAAATGCTACTAAATTTTATGAACACTGTATGATCCATTTTATTACAGTAGAGAAATGTGTGCTTTTCCTTACGCGGAAAATATACGGCTTGCAGTTTGCGAATTCCGAATGCAAGTGTATCGGTGGGTAGGGTTCAAAATTACTCGGGAATTAAAAATGTTTTATAAAATCAAATTATACCCCTTCTTCGAGTGTCAGTTTAAAAGAAGGCGTAATTGTCTACTGAGCGAGCAAAAGAATGAATATAGTTGTGCATTTTTTATGAAAAATACTTGAATTTTAAAGAGCATCAAAAAGTATTGAAAAAATGCATCCTACTGAAGTAGTCATTTCTACAGAGTATCGTTTATGGATGCAGCCGAAAAGAAGTTTGTTCGAAAACCGGCGTCCTGGGGTAACTAAAGTATTATATAATTGTGCTGCAGGATTATTGGTTTTAAAACCCTACTTAATTAATCTTTTCGAAACGATAATGCATTTCGAAATTTCTATTGAGATTTCATGTGCTAGCCCACTTACTGTATGAATTACGCCTCATGAATTCAAATATTCTTTATTGGAGATTTATGCAAAAGTATCCATTTCCGTGCCTAATCAGTAGCAAATCACGTATCCTTTGGGTTCTCTTCACGAAGAAATGGGTTTTCTGATGTTAAAATTTGCCTGTTGTGGAATTTTTAAGACCACGAAATGTCTTTCCATAAAGCATCACACTATTATATTTGTCAATGCTGCCTGTGTAGTATACAATAAAATCCAGATCTCCCATACGATATTTTGAGCCCTATATGACCTTTCCTTGGTAGCATATATAAGTACATGCTTTTCACCACAGGGAAGATTTACAGGTCGTAGCTTTGGAACCCTACATGCAGGTGCAATGGCAGGTCAGTTTCAAAATTATTTAGGAAAAAGGCCATTCCTTAAAAACAAATAATACCCCATCTGTAAGTACAAACCTTAAAGAAACCGTAATTTGCTGCTAAATAAGTACAGAAAAGAATATTTTTGCGCATGTTTTCAATGAAGTATAGTCGAATTTATGAGGGCATGTAAAATCGATAGGAGAATTCATATTACACGAGAGGCCATTTTTACGGCGTGCAGTTTTTGCAGGCGGCCGGATAAAAGCTCGCTCAAAATCATGACACTTGACGTAACTGAAATATCTATCAGTTACGGTGCGCGGTGGTTCCTTTTACGATATTATGTAAATAATCGTTTTCAGCTGAGCACACATTTCAAAATTTCGGCCAGCACTTCATGAAATAACATATTTACTGTATAGTGTAGGCGACAAGGAGGTAAACATTGCAGACCAAGGCGTTGAAACAAATCATGACGCACCGAGTCACAACGGTTTTAAGTATTGTTGGGCATGTGCGTAGATTAGCGGATGGCCGCACCAAACTACCTATTTTTGCATTTGCAAGCACTTCCTAGAAAATATATATCAGCCTCCACTTTTTAGTACAAGGAAATAATTCCAACTAGTGTCATTCTGCTCAAGTTCGCATTCGCATGTCGTGTTGAAGGTCAGTATAGGTAGTCAGTCAAGGACAATAGGGAGTCGCACATCAGGGAGCGGTTGAATCGGCTGCCTAATAATGAGTGTCCGATTGTGCGCACAGGCTTTGAGTAACACAATCGTATGGTCCCTTACTCATTGCTACATCTATTCCACGCCTTCCGGGACTGTACTCATGATCCCTCCGCTAAGTATTTCAGTAGTATGACTTTCTGGCTGGTACACGCTTACGTCCAGGGGCAGGTGCAGACCTTAAAATAGGGTGTTTCTGTCCCCTTCGTGTGCAAATATTCTCCGCAAATCGAAGTTGTTGAAGTGTTAGGACACAGCAGATCAGCATAGCGTACCACACTCAATAATATTAAACCACAAATATCCTGTTTTTGCATTAATATGACTTTTTTCTGCCTACCACTGCCGACAAAAATAGGAAAACCCGAAATTCTGAATACCACTGCGGCCGGCCGCTATGTCCCTCCACTGCTTGAGGCACCCTCCGCTACACAGGTCGGGGCCGTGGTCATTTCAATCATCGTCGCCTTCTTGGTGGCCCTCCTTTTGCTGGATCTGGCGACGTTGAAGCGAGATATATACTGGCTATTCAACAACATTCGCCTACAAAAGCGTTTGTGGCGGGCCAAAAGGAGAATCAGGGCGGCCAAGAAGGCGGCGAAGCAGGAACAGCAGGGAGGAGTCTGCGAGAAGGCCGAGTGATTAACGTCTGCGGGCTGCTTCCCTCTCCTGAACTCTCATTCTCTCCCCCCTAGTCTGCATATCGGTTCTCTTAACTCTAGCATCTCCAGTTCATCCGTGATATTTCTGTTTAACAACACCCGAAATGCATTCATGCAGTACTGTTTCATAAAAAAAAAATTATGTTCACAGAACAAATGACAGTTTAATACGTTTTACTCAGGATGTCCATCGTGTGTCCGCGAAAGGCTGGGCGTGTGAACTGTGAACTGCGCGTGAATGGTTTTATAATGCTAGTAGATTTTCACTGCAGCCCCTGCACTCTCTCATTTTCCTTCCGCATGGGTCTGATATCATGACAGAGTGAAAATAAACCCGATGTTGGATGCAAGTGACGGGCGCGGCTTGTGCCTGCGCGTAGGCGTGCCACCGCTTCCATGTGGAACATCTATTATGGGTGCGCAACTCCCACACAGTCTGTCTTCGTAGAATCATTTAACAAATAAATATATTTCGACACCATATTGGCCTCAGCACAATTTCGCCTTTCTACTTGATTGGCCGGGTGGGACGAATACAAAGAATATTTTAGACCACCTTACTAGATGATAAAAGGACGAAATCGGCAATCGGACCACGGTTGAGGCTCTTTATTATAGGCAATACGTTTTCTGTTGCAAATAACCGGTTACTGTAGCCCCTGAGCTCACGTCCACTGCGTGTACCCGCAATTGGGAACGGGTCGGCATATCCGGATGGGTCAGTGTAAGGGCTCACAGTTGCTGTCAGACACGTAGACCACCAGCAGCTCTCTGTCTGTCCGACGCTTAACCGTTTATCGTTCACATTTTTAACCTCGAAACAGAATTTTTCATCCGCTTTGGAGGTTAGGACGGAAAATGAGCTCACCCCACCAAACTGTTGGCGTGCGGCTTATTTGAGGCTCCAGCATTCATTCTGTATGTCTGGCCGATTTACGGGGAGGGCTTCGGCATACCCGTTTTGCGCACGTAGGCTGCCGGTCGGTGAGTGATATCCATGTCAGTGTTGTCGATAGCGCGACCGATCGCCTCCGTTACACTTCTCGTAAATGGAAGGGCCTAGCAAACGGTTCGCTGCTCTTTCCTGTCTGTATTTTTGGCACTTAGGCAACAAATATCTACGAGTAGAGGCATGTTACCAGCCCTTCACTTTTATGTGGTTGTTCTGTTTATTTTTCCGGGTCAATTCAGCATATTTTTTGCTCTTAAAATGAAATTCTAGCGCGACTGTGCCTCTGTTAGTTAGCTTAGAACACGAAGTGCTTGCTTCGAAAGTTCAAAACTTTGTCGTGTCCGTTGCAGTTCGGCACATTTTGGTGAAACCATAATTAAAGTTTAACGCGTAGAAAATTTGCCTCAAATTGAAACTCACATAGAGCTGTTAGATAGCTGCCTGTTAAAAGCCGTGTCGGACTCTATTGACCAATCTCAGCATGCACATATCTCATATGGGGTGTCAATTAGGACTCCAAGGTCTATCTGTAGCCAATCATATACCAACCGTAAAAGGATTCGACAATCAGCAGTGGACTCGCACTTAATTGAGATCAGGACAAGCTCTCAGTTTGGGTGGCCAATGACGAGAACGTTTAGGAAGGGCAGTCACTGGTTCTCTCATCCCTTGTGCAGTTAACGCCAAGCAGAATGTTATAAAATAGTTCACTAGGCCCAGCTGGAGTATGCTACTGCGTCGCAACAAACCTTAAGTCAAGATATTGGCACACGAATTCGGTGGTTTGGCGACTGAAAGCGACATTTTAAGATCAATACTTTTGTGATTAAGCGTCCGGAGGACAGTATCAATATAAAGTGAAAGCCGATCTTGAAAAAGATATGCACAATAATTTTGATCCAGAGTTCTGTGTGAGCAACAAACTGTACATTAGAATTCAAATACTGATTAACATGAAATAGGGAGATTTTCTGGTTTCTCTGAAGACTTATCATTTCGTACGATATAATACTTAGGATATTACTACCTGTGCATTCAAAATTAAATGTTTTTGGCAAAAATAAGTCAACTTTGACGAACCAGTAAGCAGTGTTCAACACCTAAAGAACAGAGAGAGTTCAGGAAACCCGAGTGTTCAGGCGAGATCATTCGGGAGAAAAACCGCTACACGAAGTGATAGTAGGACAGTTTCAGCTAGGGGTCAGGGTTAACTTACAAAGGTAGAGAAGGAAGCGAGACAGGACTACCAAAAAAAATGCGCACGGATGTCTGGATTGAAGCAGACCCTGAGATAGGCCACGACATCCCAGTGGTCAGAACGGAACACTGATGAGGGTGAGCGGCGGGCTGGACTGAGGTGGCAAGATGAGTAGGCTTCACGTACCCCGGACTATTTGTCCGAGAGGTGGATTATGCAGTGCATGTTGCAGCCCTCCACCCAAAAGTGGACAGCATGGTAAGGAGGGAGGAAACTGTAAAGGTATTAGTGGGTAGATAAACAATGTTCTAATGGAATTCGTCCTGAAAGCGTAGGATAGGTTTGCGGATTCGGGTCGATCTATCGAAAACTTGGTGAAAGCATGTCACGTGCGCCGAATAACACAGAAGGCCTTACCGAAGTTGCTTATGAAGCCACGGGTCTGCCCGTCTCGCCGTGGATGAGGGTAAACGTCGATTATTTTGGACCATTCCAAGGCCACATGGTCTTGTTGGTGGTTGACGCCCACATTAAATGAAGTGATGCGATGCTGGCGGGAAATTCCTGTTCTTCACTGACTACAATCAACAAGTTGCGAATTGTTTTTTACTTTTGGGATAACTGAAATGGTTGTGTCAGAAAATGGTCCAGCCTTTATTAGTGCACAGTATAAACGATTCCTGGAGAAAGATGAAATGAGAAAGTTAACTACTGCCCCTTACACATTGCTTCTAATGCCCTCGCAGAACGCGCAGTTCAGACAACAAAATACGGACTTTCCAAACAGACGGAAGCGGACTTTGCTACCAAGTTGTCACGCTTTATGTTCAGCTATCGCATAATACCAAACGACTCAGCCGATTCTTCGCCTGCATAATTAATGTTCAAGCGCAGTTGTGCTGACGATCGACCTGCTTTCTATTCCAACTCATGTTAAAGTCATAAAAAAAACAGACGAAAATGAAAGCACAATATGATGTGAACACCCGACCACGAGGCGTCGCGCCTAACGAAAGTGTCTGCACGCGACTAGAACAAGAAACCAACTGGTGCCCAGCGATAGTTCGAACAAGCGAGGGGCAAATAGTAGAATTAGAGCTAAAAGGTGGGAGAACTGTGTGTCGAAATCTGGACGAAGTTGGCAGCTGAACGGACACAGTAAGTGGAGAATTCGGGAAGTTTGAACTGCAGGCAACCCTTGATGGTGATCCTGGCATTTCGAAGACTGAAAATCTTCTGCCTGCAGAGAGGACCACCCCACCTGCCGAGTTGTAGTTTCCCCCTCCTCCTTCTACCCCGACCAGCACTAACTTAGGGTCCGAGGACCCAGTGATTCCACAAGACCTCGCAGATGTAGAAAATATCGTCCTGAGAAGATCGACACGAATCCGCAAACCTGTCCAACGCTTTCAGGACAAATTTCATTGGAACACTTGTGGCTAGATCGCAGTTGGTAGCCAGGCCCCGTATTACAGGTGGCTGGAGGGTTTGTTTACTGGGGCTATTTTGTGGGGCCCCATAATCACACGTGACCCATTTGGCTTCCGTTTTACGGTTGAGGTTAGGATTAGGGAGCCGGTAAATTGTTCCCGCTCTTCGGGTTAGAGTTATGCCTTTAGGCTTAGGTTTTCGGGTTACGGTTAGGGTTTGAGCGAACGATTAAGTTTCAGTATTACAGTTAGGTATTCCAGTTACGGCTATTTCTAAGGGCTACGGTTCCGTATACGATTTCAGTCAGGTTTGGGGTTAGGGTTGCTGTTAGGATTAACGGTTAACGTTTAATGTTGAGGTAAGGGTTTGGGTTAAGGTTAGGATTAGGGTTAGGTCGCCGTCCGCTTCCCGTTCCTGGCTACCAACTGCGATCTAACCAACATTGTTTATCCATCCACCATTACCTTTACAGTTTCCTCCCTTCGTCCCACTTTGGGGTGAAAGGATACAGCGTATGCTGCCCGGGCTGTCAGGACACCATACCACATGCGCGTGACAAACGAACGGTCAAGGTCATGTACCTTTGTTCTGACCTCCTTTGTGCTAATTGGCCATCCCTCAGCCTATGACATTCCCCCCTGCCATATAAACGGCCGTTTCTGCAAGCCCCCCAAATTTTGCTGTCTCTCGTACTCAGTACATGTTCTGTCTACAACTAACCTTCTGTATTGCATGCGTAACAGATTACGGAGGCATCGTGTTCTATGAAGTCCCTCACGCCTAGGCAGAAAGACCCATTTATGATTAAAGGACGAGGCGAACGAAAAATTTCTGCAAGGCATAGTCCAACATGAGTCAAGAATGTCCTCCTCCTCCTACTGTTTCCTTGAGATGTTGTTAAAAAATAAGTGCATTCGTGGCTGACTGCTTTTGCCAGATTTACGTGTAATGTTAATAACGTGCTACAGTGCATTTTTAAATCGCCTTCCTCGCACAAGTATTATCCTGACCCTAATGAGAGACTCAACGAAGGTTTTGCCATGCCACATGCCATTCGATCGCATCCCCTACCGACATCACACTAACCTGCAAAGGCATTCTGATCACCTAACGCCAAAAGGGGACAATGCACTGTAGGAAGTGTAACTCTTTGAAACTGATGGCAAACACAATGGTTAACTAACGCACCACAGCCCTAAAATTCAGAGAAACGAATATCAGAAATGATATATCAGAAACGAATATTGTCGACAGCGTGACAGCTGAGATGTCAAAAATGTAGCAGCATTAGTGTAACTACCGTTCATTCTCCTCTGAGGCAAGCAACCACGGCTTGGGGGCCATGGTCTGAGAAGCACGTTCATATTCTTGACAAAGTTCACAAGTGCGCCATAAAACCTGTTTCTTGAAGACCCGGAGTACAAGCCTCTTCTAAATATCTTTCTCGTCAGTACCTAAGGGGATATGCAAAATATTGCTCTCGCCTTTCAGATGTTCTGGGATCTGACCAGGTTGTAAGTGGGACCGCCTCTCAGGGCGACGATAGGACGAAGTAGAAGGTTGGGCATCTAATCGTTATGTAATCTATAGGACTCGGTCAGCCCCAAGAAATGTAAACATCTACAATTTCATGGTCAGCGAACCAGGGCCTCACAGTCTGGTGTGCGCTGGCAGTTCTCCGGCGTCTGGTATTCTGTCGTCAAACGTACTTGCGCCATACTGAGTATACAGGTTGCGAGTATGGCTGCCCAATGACTTGTGCCTTTCTCCTCGGTCTGACTCGTTGTGGCGTCGTTGTATTTAGTTAAAATCTTTGTCATGGGCTTTTGTGAAATAGGGGGTTGTGGTGGTACGCCTAGGTGCGGGTCCGGTTGTGCCAGCCACCCGCGCCCTCCCTCACCTCCTTACGTCTTGATTATGTTAAGACAACGGGTCCAGGTGGGAGGAGAGAGTGTGGTAGACGCTGTGCAAGTCTACTGGTACGACGGTCGAACTGTCAGATCCCGGCCAGTGCTGCGTCAGTTGGTTTTTCTTTTGTCTGTATTCGTCTATCGAGATCACAGTCGAGTGATTGCACGCTTTTCGTTTTCATATTCGGGAAGTTGGACCGTTGTATACTTCTCCATTTTGTAACTGTGTCGACTTAAAATGAACACTTGTTGACCCTGGAGGGGAGTTCTACACATCGAGAGCCAGGGCATCTTATTAACAAATTTCAGTTAATTTTCACCAGCACTACCCGAATGACAACCGGCTGGCTGTTTATATAAATGAGTTTAACCTCGTGGAGCACTAACAAAAAGTCGCTAGTTAACATTCTTTACACGAATAGCAGCAACAGAAATGTGGACTCCAAGCCAAATTTATAAATGGCGTTATTCCGTGTCTACACTAAACACCCTCGGTCTGCATTGGGCCAGAAAATGAGAGTTCACCAGTAGTGTGTGGGCGTCAGTTATTTGCACCTAGCAAACAACTGTGTCACAAAAGCCAGTGGGGAGTACTGTTTGTTTTCCTAAATTACTGGTCACGTGGGCTTTCAGAGCAGGCGTCTCAGACTGACGGGCGCGATCAGAATTCGAAAAGTCTGTTTACCCTCTCATGCCTTATTTCTTATTATAATCCATATTACCTGTCAATTTTAGCTCAACCGGCTCTGTTTATCTGGCGAGTTTATTTTTCTACCGCATTGACAGCCAAGTTCGAGGGAATAACACGTCCGTTTTTTTTAAAATCCAAACCCTGGAAACGGAACGATTCTCCTGCGACAACGCCCATACGGCCAGAGGATTAGGATTTCTTGTAAATTTTCAATGCACTAAATCATCCAAACACTTCCTAGGCAGGCACTCAAATATACAGTACTCTGTCTCTTCTAATCCTGTCGTAATAGCAAGCATACCATCCTTGTTTACACATCTTACACAAACGATGAGGCAGGCGCTGCGGTCCATTGGTGACTAAGCAAGGTTTGCGACCAACCGTCCGCACTGCTTGTCATCAATCTAAAAACTAGGCGGTCTCAAGAATATCCACTTTCACTGCAAACACTCCTGAAGACACTGGAATTACGGCCTGACTGACCACAACCTGAGCAATGTCTGGTGTCTAAGAGACTTCAGTAGTGCATGCCCAACATACTGCAACATACTGCTGGAAGGCAAAACTCTTGTAATTGCTGAGATGCGCAGATGAGAGCAGCCAACGAACTGGACTTTCTTACTCTCTCTATACCGTTGTATTAGGCAGTAGCCTAAAAATTATGATAAATCACTACACAGGCTGTTCAAGGCTCTGAATCATTATTTCGTTCTGACCTGGTCGTTAGTCCACCGACAGTCAGCTATTGTGATATTTCACGTTCTCACAAGCCTAACTTTACCGTAAAAGAGAGTTAAAAAGTGCTCGTTAATCTTTCACGTATACAAAGACGCCTTATATCAACTGAATTAAATTCACAGCTTTCGTTAATCCCTCATTCAATGGAGTCTTCTAGTCAGTTTTAGAGCTCTCCAATCGTCTTATCTACAACAAGGTGATTGATTCAAATCGTGAACTACACGACTACCTTATTATTCAAGAGTAGCAGCCGGAAATGCCGAATATGTTGTAAAGACAAAACTTTAGAATTCATCTTTGAATACGCGCATATTTGTATATATGCATGTCAAGCCTTATTCACAGAACCATGAATTACCTTGAAATGGGAGCATTTCCAACAAAGCAGTCTTCAAAAATATCCGGTACGATAAGTATACATGGTAGCCCCTTTCCTACTATGACATCTGCAAAAGCCATAGAGACAAAGCAGGTGTCAGAATCGGTTTAGTCGGTCGGAGATGGCGCTGTGTAGATTGCATCGATTATTGACGAACTCTCAGTAGATTTATCCACTTTTTAGCCCTCATATATATGTATAGATAATGGTAGAGGTCGTTCACTGACAGTTTCTACGGAACTCACTCGTCCCGTTGTGCTTTACGGGCTCTCTTTCACTCTCGAGCTCAACCAGCATCCGCACAGCGGCGCAAAATGTAGACTGAATGGTATTACGGACAGAAACAAAGAAGACTGGAATGGGCATTTCTGGCTTCTTAGCCGTCGTCATCCAGTCGTACCCAACCCCGAAGTCTGGAACGCCTGGGCTCGATTTCGCGACCTGTTAGTTAGAAATCCATCTCCTCTAACCACTGAGCCGCGGGCTCGTTGTCTTCTCGGACGCGATCGAGTTTCACTATTCTGGAATATACACATATGTATATAGGCAGAATGACATCAACGACAAAGACAAGGGAGACTGGAATGGCCATTTCTGGCTCATTAGCCGTCGTCAGCCAGCCATACCCAAGCGCGAAGTGTGGAACACCCGAGCCTCGAACTCGCGACCTGTTGGTTTAGAAGTCCACGCCTCTACCCACCGGGCCACGAACCCGTTGCTCTCTCGGCTTTCGATCGGGAATATACAATGGTAGGGGGCGCTGTGCGGCTGCTGGTTCGACTCGAGAGAGAGAGAGCCCCTAAGGCACAACGGAACGAGTGAGTTCCGTATGAACGATCGGTGAGCGCCCCCTACTATTGTATATTCCCGATCGAAAACCGACAGGGCAACGGGTTCGTGGCCCGGTGGGTAGAAGCGTGGACGTCTAAACCAACAGGTCGCGAGTTTGAGGCTCGGGTGTTCCACACTTCGGGCTTGGGTATGGCTGGCTGACGACGGCTAATAGGCCAGAAATGGCCATTCCAGTCTCCCTTGTCTTTGTCGGTAATGCCATTCTGCCTATATATCATGCGCCGCTGTGCGGGTGCTGGTTGGGCTCGAGAGAGAGCCCTTAAGGCACAAAGGAACGGGTGAGTTCCGGATGAACGATCGGTGAGCGCCCCTACCATTACATATGTATATATATATATTGGAAAATAGAAGAGGTTCTTCGGAAAGTCTAGTTGTACTCGTGAATTTTTGAGCTGGTGACACCAACCCGTCGTTAGACGAAATGAAAACAGAGGAGAAAGTTAGGTTGCCACAGTAGACCAGTTGGCGTGATAAGTCAGAGAGACCACTGACATAGTCTGACGACGAGTTGGGGAACCAGACTCGAAAATTTACTCATTAAAGTTTACTCCCTTCCCAAAGAATCTTACTTATTTTCAATATATATATATATATAATATCTGAACATCGAATCTTTACCCATATCGATATATATATAATATATGAATAACTCGCTAAGAGTGCAACAGACCAGACGCAGACAGTTGTTACACGGTCGTTACCGATCATCAGTAAGTCATAATCCTTATGAAGAGAGGTATATAAGCATGGCAAGTGAGCGTTTGACACTCAGTGTTGTGGTTAGGATCTCACTCGATCGTGTGTCCTATGACACCGCGTTTGTTTTCACCAGTAGCAAGCTGGCGGGTGGATAGAATGGGATCGAATGAGATCCTAACCACAGCATTGAGGGTCAAACGCCCAATTGATATGCATATATATATATCAGAGGGGAGTCGACAGAGTCCAGGGATTGATTAATACAGCACAGTTTCGGGATTGTTTGTCCTCATCCACCCGACCCTAACCCTGGCCACCAGCTGGGACCGGAAACGCAAACATGCGCTCACACACCTGGCGCACCCGGTCCACCACTGGGGTCTACCAGATGGGTCATAAGCACTTAATCGAACCGAAGTTCATCAGTGCCTCGCCATCTGCCATTCCATTTGGCTGCAGATCGGATATCCATTCACTCAGGGATGGGAGTGAACTGATCCACTAACTTTCCGAAGCAAAGAAGTTTCGTATGGGTGATAGGGGTCACTAACATGCAACCACCTACCAGGCCGAATTCGGCCAAGCTATGTATCGAACATTCCTCGCTACTTCAAGAGTCACGGTAAGAAGAGGTTTTACGTGAGTGACATTTACTCAAATACTGCACAATTCACACACTGATGGTAGAAGTACTAGTTAAAAGCATAAACACTTGTTTTGCCAGTATTCTGCTGTGGTTTGACACAACTGCGGGGCGTTCTGCTCGACAGTGCGTCTCCCCGCGGACTCCGTTGGGCTTTCGGGGAAATATTGCAATTATGAAATTTCAACTGCCATCTTAAACAGCCTTCAAGTTTCAAAATAACTTTTATGAAAAATTAGTTTGTAACCACATGGCTTTTGCTGCTCATGAGGGAAACTGCGTTGTGTCTGGGAATTCGCGCTTATTGTGAACAATCTGCTTGAGTTGTGTGGCGTTTGCTTAAGCAAGTAACGAGTCAAAATGTTACTTGGACACTGACTTAGCTGATATTAATTAATGCTACCTGTAAACACATGGTCAACACGCAGAGCTCTTTCATTATGCCTCCGTATAGAGGATCTTCCTGGTTCAGATTCATATATACGAAGGTGTTACTCATCACTCCAGGCGTGCTATGGACGAAGGTCAAAGTACCAGTAATGTGGGACATCGTCGTAGACGACTGCATTTATCACCCTCGATAAGCGTTATTTGAACTATCGCTTTGCAGTACAGAATTTGCACAGAAGCTTATCTTACAGGATTAAGTACAGTGCGTGACCTATCTCATGATATGTTGGCTGAAATTCTGAAATGGGTTTTCGAGTAGGAAGGACTACTTGGTCGCGGTTGTGATACTGATTATCTTAAGGCATACTCTTATAACATTTTGGACTCGGCAGGATGTCGGCTTTAAAATGCACATCTTTTCAATCTCCTGTAGAAAGCGTGCTTGGTAAAAAATGACTACTTAAGTAGCATGTATTTTTCCCATTGATTTTCGATGGCCTTGGAAATTCAAATATATTTTATAGAAACCATAAACAAAACATGCTTTCTTTTAGTCAATCAATAGAGAATCACGTCTTTTTGTATTTTATACTTAAGGAAGGAGTATAAATAGGTTTTAAAAAAGTTTCTTATTATAAGACTTTATAAGACCGCGATATGTCCATTCACATAGCATCGTACCTGGCCGTTTACCACTGCTCCTCATGAAATGTACAACATGGTCCGCATCCATTGCATAATTTTATGGACCCTGTATGATATCTCTTTAATGACATAGAAAAATATGGGATTTTCTTTACTCAGAACGCATTCACCTTGTAGAGTGCAATCACTTAGCGCTAATGCAACGAATGATCAGGCGCCAAATTTTTCGGCAGTTGGAAACCATCGAAAATCAATGGGAAAATGCATGCTACTTAAGTAGTCATTTTTTACCAAGCACGCTTCCTACAGGAGATTGAAAAGAAGTGCATTTTAAAGCCGACATCCTGCCGAGTCCAAAATGTTATAAGAGTATGCCTTAAGATAATCAGTTTTACAAACGCGACCAAGTAATCCTTTCTAATCGAAAACGCATTTCAGAATTGCAGCCAACATTTCATGCGATAGGTAACGCACTGTATTTAGTGTCAGATTGGAGAAGTTGATTTTGGTGTTTCCGTGCTTAATTTTTGAGGAAATTATTGCGCAAACGTTACGGAAATCACTCAGAACAGACCTTTAAGACTCGGTCCAATAGTTTTTATGAACAGTTGAGCTAAAATACACCAGCTACTTCGGAGTAACCACGCAATATTCAAAAGCGGCCTACAGGCCTGTTTAGGGTCTAGAAGTACATGCTTGAAAACGACTTTTTTGGAAATATGAACAACAGCTTTAATATTCAAAGGGATGTTATATCCTTCTATGCACATCTTTCAGACAGGAGAGTGTTCGTATTAGTTAAAATCCAGCTAATGATTCAGCGTTTGCTTCAGGGCAAGTCATTTTGCTTATGTATTGTTTACATGTAGATGAGCCCTTTAGGATAAACGCTCCAAAAAGTACTTGTCTGTATGTTATCGTACACAGTTGTGCGAATCGGATGCAGCCTTGGCCGCAGTCACCTAATTAAAGGACTTCTGATCTATTCCTTAAAATAACTAATAAATCATGTATGTTGAGATCGTATTTCAAAAACTGGCTGCAGGTTCGCCAATCTATCGAAATGTCCCGGCTAATTTACACTGCGCCCAGACCAAAACAGTGTTGCTCAAGCTTCCCGAGTTGCAACTGACCAATCCGCTCTAGATTTGTCGTCCTCCTGAACACGCAGGCGTGACTTGTGTGAGGTATAAACACCGATTGGTTACCGTCTCCACTCCACTGCTATATATAGCATCGAAATGACGGCTTGAGCATTAGGAAAACTCGTCTTCTTCCTCAGATCCCAGAAAACCACTTTACCTACAGCAGACACCTTAAGGTTTTCAGAGTCAACTGTCTCGATGGTCATACTCTTCAGTCTGCTTCTCGTCTCCGGCCTCGCGACAGCATCCGTTGTCAGCCAGCATGTAGGGAACACCGGCAAGCATGCAAGTGGCGCAAACAGCGGCAAAGGTAACGCACCATAAATATTTATTCAATCAAAACAGATGATCGATACGCGAACGCGGAGGGCAGTCGCCAAGACTCAATGCACCTCGTTAAATCTGAGCACGAGATTATGTTGGAGAATGAAAATCTCGATAGTCCCTATCTCAGTCTGTCTATGGCCGGTACGTTCTTTTAATCTGTGAGGGCACAGTTACGAGTGCATCTGCCAAACTTTAGAATATCGGCAAGTTAGGCAAGACAGAATTGATTATGTTCACCTGCTTTTACGAGTTTTTTTATATGTTTCGTGAATCAATAGATTGCAGTAAAAACATTGTTGTAAAACGGCGACTAAGACACATATGATTTAATCAATGTGCTGATAAATATCAGAGCACCCGTATAAAAATTGACATTGCTTGGTACCGCTCATTGCTCAGAGACGATTATTTACCGAAACGCACAATAAAAACTGTAGAAAAAACCAATTAGTTAGATAAGATATGCGTAAAGAGCTATATCATTTGAGATTTTATTTACTAAAAGACGGTCACGTCATCTAGGCGTCATCAAATTAGCAAGTTCAAGTTCGCCTATTGCATAAATGTACGAATAAGATTAGCCAGAAACTTTACCCAAAGGGAAAGTGGTTGTGGTCTGTTACATAGTTTGAGGATTCTTAACTACAGATGTCAGATTTCATTTTGACTAGGATTAGATTAAAGTGTGTTATAGGGTATATCATTGTCAGGTGTACATACAGTAAGTCACCGATTTCATGAAATGTCAGCCAAAATTCTGAAAGGCCTTTTTGATTAGGAAGGCAGACGTAAGCGGATTGCAAGATTGATTAAATTGTGGCGTGATGCCGTCATATATCAGACGCATCAGGGTGTCGGAGTTCGAATGCCTTCCTTTTAGCCACAGTCGGCAAACAATGACTTCTTAGGTCTCTATTTGTTTTTGATGCCTTCATAAATTCAAGTACATTTTACAGAAAACCCATATAAAGTATTAATTTGTGTACCCAGTGAGTAGTAAATCGTGTCTTCTTCAACGTTTTTAATTGAAGAAAAAGGTATATTTTGGTTTGAAAGAAGTTTTCTAATTCTCTAGTAATTCTAAACTCAATCTGCCGTCGCATTGTCGTCTAGGGTTTTCTGTCAACAGGCTGTAGACTTCTCCTCTAAGGAAAAACTTGCATTTTACTATATCATTAAAAAGTATTCTCTGAGACTCACATAATCTTACAACAGATTTGGACTACGTTGCAAACCGAACTATGTCATTTGAATGAACATTGCACTGTCGTAAAAGTGTCATAATTATAATTTTTTTAAATCTAAAGACCATCTATCTTCGAGTATAAAATTTGAAATGAAGTGATTTGCCGCCATGCGAGTAGTAGAAAGAGATAGTTGTTTTTTTGCAAAGTGTGTTTGAAATTATAAAGACATCAAAAAACGATGGAGACAATGCGTGCTGGTTCGGTAGTCATCCTTTACTGAGTGCGGTGTTTTCAAGTGGTCAAAAGAGGTGCATTCAAAGGCGAACACCTCGACCTGTCTGAAATATCAAGGGATTATGCCACAAGTTAATCCATGTTATAAGAGCACTTAAGTAATTCCTTCTAATCGTAAACAAATTTCAGAATTTCGGTAAAAATTTCATTAAGTCGGTTATACACTGCAGGGAATGATGGTCCAGTGTTTGGAGAGACGTTGAAGGACTCGAAAAATGTGGCCCGGCATTTGCTTTAGTGGCTAAAGGAGACAGTGCTAGAAGTAAGCACCGCAGACCTGCGGAACAGCGACGAACGTCTCGCGTGGAATAAGCAACCCGATTTGTGGTGAAGGGAAATGACGACTGTGCGAGGGAAGATGCGGTCCACAGGCTGATGCTGAACGCGCTTTGACGACTGACCTCTCATCAGAACGGATGATGCATTGTAGGCAGGTAAATACCGTCTGTGAACGGTCTTACGCGGGCTTTCCACAAGCCTCCGATTGGATTTGCTGCGTCACGGTGGCCGCGTACATTTTCCCCGATATGTCTTCAAAGTAGCGATTTTTCCCTGGTTGCCATGAAATGTGAGAGCTTTTTGGTGTTCACTTATAACAACCTGTGCTAGAAAGGACAGTTAAACGCTCTGTTACTACCATGCGTGTATGTTTATCTAAATCAGCTCCTTTAGTCTTATTTGTATATTTGCAAAATTCAAGAAGTTGCAAAAAATGTCTGCGGAATTTCAATCTCACGTACACATGCTTAGCCATATAATAAACTCATTTTCCATTGTGAATGTTAACGTGAAACCTGTATAGCAGATGCATGCTGGTAGATTTGTTCTGAAGCCTTTTTGGACAAATTCTGGCAACTGAACAAACCAGAAATTCTTGGAGAACTTTTTCGGAATTTATACACAGAATGTAGGCTGTTGACCACCCGCCATATATGAAACCACACCGATTCTCAAACGATATTTAGATGTAAACTTCACTCGAATACTATTACTAAACTTTATTTTATTTGGAATTTTATATTTACTACGTCCTTGGTATGAGAATGCATTCTTTACATCTAAAAACGAAGTTTCCTAAATTGGAGCCATTTCTGACGTTTTCGGGGTATTGTGCTTTTCCGGCATTTCTTAACAACGCTAAACGGTTTTTTGTATTCCTTTTATGCTTTTAATGCTTTCCATTTTGCAATTAATTGGCATAGATATTTGATTCAGAAAGCGCCGGTTTGCGAGTGATTGGCAATCATTCGTAAGTTTCGACACATTCCATCAGTTAGGTCACGCACTGTAAACATAATAACCCCTCAATGCAGTTCATTTAGAACAAACCGCATTTTGCTGGAAATGCTTTCCATCGCCATTGCTGTTTCTCACCCTGCTCACCCCAGCAATTATTGATTTTCTCAATATACGTTATAAATAATCGCAATTATTCGAAGTGTTTCCATTGCATTCGCACTGTTAGCCGGTTTTATGGGAGACGCAGCCCTCATGGATTCTGAATGGGCATCAATGGTACCACAAAACGACATCGTCGACAGTGAACTACATCAACCTCGGGCAGCTGAAAAGACATCTGGTAGAGTTTCAGTGAAAGATCTGGTCAGAAGCGCGGCTCAGAATTCAAACAAAGTGGTGTGGTCTGAAGATGCCGCAGACCAGACAGTGAAGTATGTGTCCTGGTTTTTATTGTTCCTCTGATTCCCCATTTGCTTCCAGGTATGGCGTCAGACGAATGCTCTTAAAGGTTACCTATTAAACTGGAGGCATGCTTTTAACATGGCTCACTTGACTTAAGTACACATATCAATCTGTTCACAAGTCCTCCGATGATAAATAAGCCAGCTGTTTAAAATACACCACAGGTACCCTCAACGCCTTTAGTTGGATTAGTTAAGTGATAGAGAGGGTATACAATTGTTATAGTTTTAAGTAAATGGTTATGATATTAACTGCTCCGGGTAAAGGTATAATTGAATGCGAGGTGTGTACTGTTCAGCGTTTCGTCCCATTGCACGTGTTTGACCAAGTCAACTACAGTAGCTGTGCAATCTAGTGAAATGTTGACTGAAATTCTCAAATTATGTTCTCGGTGGGCAAGGATTATTTCAGTGTGATTGTTATATCGAATATCATGCATCATACTTCAAAAATACTTCGTTAACGCCAGGATACCGTTTTTTCGAATTAGCCTTTCTCTGACCGCCTGCAAATGCTGCGCTACTGGCAAAATGGCAACTTATGTAGGATAGATTTTTTGTATTGAGTTTCGATGTGATATTATTAAAACTGCAAAATAGCTATTAAAAGAACATCGCATCTGTGCACTTATTAACTCTGCTTATGAAGTGTAAAACATGCTCATATCCATTACAACGTGCTCTGAACCCCTTGTTACGTCTTTTTAATAGTCTAGCAAATTTATAATTTAATTTACACGGAAAGCGCAGAGCACGTAGTTCGAAACGTAAGGGGACAAATAATGTTGCCGATCGAGGCCAAAATAGGCGACAACTAAATATATTTTGAAAGCCAAAGATACTCTTTCTTTAGGCATAAAATTTGAAGAACAGGTTATTTGCCGGAAAATGAGCATAAGGACAAATGTTTACGGGGTCAAAGTTTTTACAAAGTAAGTTTTATTTTGTAAGAGTGTCGTAACTAAATGTGGAAAATTCCTTCTTCACGGTTGTCATTTTTTACCGAATGTGGTTTGACCGGAATACCTTGGAATTATATTGTATAACAATCAGTAGTACAGCCCCACTGAAGTAATTTCCTTCAAGCTGAAACATATTTGTGAATTTGGTGAGGTAGCCCAGATACTGCGGCATCGTTAAGGTCGCTTTTGTTTGAAGTAATTTTGTGAGACATGCGAATGCAGCTAAAAGGACCAATTAGGGTATACTAGCAACCGATGTGGTGGTCCCTGATAAAGTGACTTGTTTGCATGCGTACTTTCCAGACGCAGGCTGAAATTCCCAAGCGCAGCGTAACATGCATGGAAAACTGAACTGAGTTCTTTGGGTAGAACAGCAGTACTGGAACCCGCGTCAGTTTAGCAGCAACGGTGAAAAAAATTCTTCCGGAATCTGTGAATCGCACCTTTTAAGCAGTCTTAAACAGCAGCCAGATAGAGCAAGGAGTCATTGGTATGCATGCATACTGATCTACAGAGCGTTCCCGAGCTTCAGAATATATTCAGCAGTTTCTGTTACTATGGCCATTTGGTTGTCTATTTTAAACCAAATAAACAGCCCATTTCTTCTGCCTGTACATAAAGTAGGTCTCTTATGCTTCTCTCTTTTTGAACCCCTTTATTTGCGAAGGCAACAACAGAATTCATCCCCTCAGGAATTGGCAGAGAAGGGGCAGGGGGGACCACATGGGGTCAAAGGAGATTTGTTGCCGCCGTCGGGGAAAAGCCTGCAGGCAGCTGGTGCCAGTAAAGGAGAACCGATGCGGCGCAGTCGACGAGCGGCCTTATCCCTACAATCTTCTCTCTGGCCCTCAGGAGTCGTCCCCTATGAACTCAAGGCAAGGTTTTCTAGTAAGTTCACTGATCAGGTTTCCTAATAAAACTCCAGCTGAGAGGACTCTCCGGGATGGGTCATGCAAAAAGCAGGGCATCGAATCTGTGTATATGTATATACATGCAGACTACGACGACCTACCCACATATATGCAGGTCACCCTCACTGTTGTGGTTTGGATCTCACTTGATCCCAGTCTGTCCGCCCGCCGGTTTGCTACCGTCGACAGCGAACGTTGTGCTACTGCGTACATGTCAAATATAATGCGTTGACAACTCGGTAAGTGTGCAACAGGCTGGATACAGACAGCTGTTTTTATGTAAAGCGCTTATTTAGCATGTTTATATACCTCACTTGATAAGGTCTATGGCGTACTAATGACGGGTACCGACAGCCAAACATCCGTCGGCATCTTGCGTTTTAGACTCCTCATAAGCTATCTACGTCTTATTTTTATATATTTCTTGGAGCGCAAACGTCCCATGAAATATAATTTGAAGGCCAGTACGTTCTTTGGGAAAAGTAGAAAACTTTATTTAGTAAGTTTTCGACGTCAGCTCATCGTCTTGTCGTCAGGCTAGAATAAATGTGCGAAAGCAATTAAAATTTCAAACGTGCTGAAAAGACAATATGCATTTGTTGTTTCAGCCAGCACACGGCCGCTGTGTGCGTCAGTCTGTGTCAATTGGCTTTCGTCTCTTCCACTTTTACCAGAGACTTTTGTACGTGGCGTCCAACTCGATGTGCCTATTGAAGCATGACTCATCGGAGTGCATGGATTTAAGAAACTCGACTTCTTTTAGATGGGCAAATTCTGACAATGCGAATTTTGTCCCATGCTAAAGTGTGGTCAAGACCAAAGGTGTGCATGGCCATTTGAGACAGGTTGTCTCGCGTCTTAACTGCAATTTAGTGTTCGTGGATGCGCGTAGAGGTAAATTTTCCTCTTTGGCCACAATATACGACATCACAGGCATTGCATTGGATCCTATAGACGACTTCATGTTATCATACTAGCCAAACATATCCCGAGGGTGTAAAAGCTGAGTGCGTAAAGTTGTCGTCGGATTGTGTGTTACTTTTATTTGGCGTTTCCTCAAGTGTGGTTCAAGCACTTCAGACATATTCCTGATGTAAGGAAGGATTCGCTAGGTGTTTACTTTGGGCGCTTGATTGAAACTATCTAATTCGTTTGTTTTTATTTCGTGCTGTCTCATGCAGTGACGCACGAAATCTCTTGGGTAACCGTTCCGGGAAGTTTATCTCAACTAGGTTTGCTTAATATAAATGGCCCACTTGTGAAGAAATGGGCATCTTCGGTGGAATTCCAAACCACGACAGAAATGCAAGACCTGTGCACAGCCAATTCTCTAATAACTTGGACCATCAATCCCCGACGCCAATAATTTAACGATAATATATTCGTGGTGTCAATTTGCAGAATTACTGTACTGTATACGTGTTTTAATTTCATCGAGGATCCTCCATAGAAACCATCAAAAAGGGCATGCGAGCGTGGGAAAACATTTCGTGCGTCGTCTTCGTCGAACGGGAGCCCCACCACCGTACCTACATTATGTTTACAATCGAGCCCTGCGGGTGAGTGCTTTGAACTCCATGTGAGCAAGTAGTTAAAACCGTCTCAACCTTATTTATCAGCCATTTATAAATCTGACGTTTTTGTCTAAGACAATTTTTTGCGGCTGTTAGGAGTGTTGTTTTAAACGCACAGGAAAATTGTCATTTCAGACACTATCGTTGCCCCCTGCCCCTGACCAACCAAATAATGAGGCTTCCCTGCACTTTCAGTCTACTCAGTCACATCTTGCCTATCCGCGCATCAAGCATAAAATTCTTGGTAGCAACAGAAGCAACTACGAAAGCCACAGATTGTAAAATAGGGCAGACATACAGGATAATGTTGTAATTCGTCCAATGGTTTGTACTCAGGAGCCTATTTTTGGAGTCACACACTGCAGATGGCATTTCTGTGGATGGGTGCGAAAATTTGAAACTTCAGATGACTGACTGGGTCGGACAGATGACTAGCGCATGCGAGAGGGTATAAGAGTGAGGTCGACAACGCAATAAATACTCCCAGGGCACTTTATTGCACTACGTAACGGACGTACCCACGAGACCGAAAACACCACGTATGAACCACGACGGTTGATCAATCCAACGAGGGAAAGGCCGAGAGAGAGACCACAATCAGCCAAAAGCCGACAAGCTAGCCAAGGTACGTGAGTTCAGCACGGTATAATACGAGGCGGGCGGCAAGGCTTAACAACTCAGGACCAGCAGGAAACGCTAGCGAAAGACTCTGATGATGGAAGGGAGAGAGTTTCTAAAACGTCAGTATAAATGCAACTTGTTCCACGAAACCGCTTTAACCTGTCCCTCTTCCTCGGGGGATGAGAAATGCGTTAATATATATGCTATATACATATATATTTAGCATTTGTTTATGAAGCTCCATTGTTAAGGAAGAGGCTTCTCCGACTCTGTACGGCAGTGCGCTTTTATGCGACGGAAAGTGTCCGGACGCAAACGCGTTGATGTCAT
>CACRXP010000336.1:634385-658192 GCA_902702965.1 Spirometra erinaceieuropaei | reverse complement strand
CTGGTTTAGACAGCGGAACCCTAACAACTCCGGAGTTTCACATTCCGATTGTACAGCTGTAAACAACACCTTCCTTCTCTTTCATCTGCGCCTTGTCACAAGCACACATGCGGTTTGTAAAAAAAAACAGAAGAGGAGTCACCGTTACCACTGCCGCCGCCGCCACCCCCAGTCTTCCAAAGGCGCGTTTTGTTTCTCTGCTTCGTCGCCAACGCTTCTACCCCAAACACACTATTATGCACTTGCCTCATTCTGGAGTGGGGACATTGCTGCCTTCCTCTCGGTCACAAAGTTAACGCGCTCCTCAACTTCTCTCCCTCTCTCCTCCAGAAAGATTTACCACCCCTTTCTTCTCGCCCCTTCCACATAGATCCCGATTTGCCTCCGCTCCCCTATTACCTTTGCAGCCCTTTCAAGTACGCAATTTAGCAAATCCCTGCTGCCTGCTTTGTACAGATAAAAACAGCTTCCTTGAATACCTTTGACGTGATCTCTCTACTTAGTCCTCGTGGTCGGGCGGTTTACTGACATCGCTTTAGTCGACGGCGGAGGTCAAGAGTAGACTCACAAAGCCAGGGAATGTGCAGACAGCTGTTTTATCGGTCTGACTCGTACCTTTTTTGTCTAGTCACAGCCCTCTCCCACTGGGGGGTTGGCAGTAATTTGCTTTGGGACACCAAGCGGATCGACTGGTGTCCATTAAAGTGAAACCGGGAAAGCGTTGCGATCCACACTCAGGCGCTCGGCTAACTGCTAATCAACATCTCCTCTGAAGCCGTAGTTGGCACTTTTCTGCTCTAAGTATAGAATTCTGGCCATGCCCAACTGATTGTCTAGTTTCAGTGCTGGCGAGGTCAAATCATTCACGGGCAATATCCTATTTCCTGGCCGTGCCTTTCAGGGTCAGGCTAGGGCTTGTCGACTGTAGGTACGGCTACGAAATAAGATCCGACCCATTCACGCATCCCTTCCAGACATTCAGCTGCCTAAATATGACCATGATCAGTACTATGTGGGGGGGGGGGGAATGCGTTATCCAGGGCGTACCGGAGAGCAGAATGTTCTGCTTATTCATTAGGGGTCCTTAACGATGCCTGCACCGTCACTGGGAAGCCTGTTTTACGGCACGCGGGTCGTTGAACAGAACCTGGATCATAATCCGTTCCATGGGTCAATAGGAGGCTCGGAGGTTTCAACGACTAGTTGTCAAGTCAGAGGGCGACCGACCGACTCTCGCACTTACGGGACTGACGTATTCTGATCCGTCCTGACTGCAGAATGGACTGAAAACGTGCCGTATGCAAACGCTAGTACAGCATCAAAGTCACGCATCAAAAAGCACGTGTATCCTCTAGTTCGAGAGAATTGGTCCGATGGGGGCGATTTAGATACTATCAGCTTGAATTGGTGGATTTACGCACAATCTTGGACGACAAAAGGCTATGCCGTCTAATGCCAGTTTTACATATATAATGTAGCACTTCCGAGTCCACTCCCAGCTGAGGTTCCATCATCCAGGAAACGCACCGTTGCGTCTTATTCCGTGGGGTAATGTTCTTCTAGTCTATTAGTCGTGTGAAAACTCACGTGTGTGATATGGACCGCCAATAAGTGAAAAATGCATCTCGTAAGCTGGTGTGCACTATTTAATGAAATCTGTGGGGTCTGGGTAGAAAACTCTTGGGACAGAATTTTACACACTCGATTTCCAACCAGAAAGGGATCACTACGAAGCGCACGCCGCTCTTCAAGGGCTGTTTGCTTCTGTAGCGGACCCGTAATTGCTAAAGCCGGCGTTCCACTGGGGTTAAATGTTAGTCACACAATTAGCAATCTTCGTCGCGCGGGGCAGTTTGGTTTCCTGGAGCGTCCAGCTTCTAACCGAGCGAGAAGACCAACTTTTCCAAATGCGTCACAAAGGTAACTCACTTAAACCCAATTGGTTGGGCAAGCCGGACGTGTCGTTTGATGTAAGTAACACACAGGAAAGTGTTCTGTGTCCTAACAATTGTGTAGGCACCTATAGGTGCTGTAGGTGCTTCGTAAGTCTGCCTCGTTATAAGCTAGTACTGATGTCACCATTCATACAAAATATGGGTTGCCTTCATCCCTGTCGCTAAGCGGACGATTGTCACACTCAACGCCATTGATCCTCGGTAAGCCCAAGCAACACGCGGCGAACATAGCCTAGCTGTCTTCCGAAAGCCTGGCTCACTAGGCAGCGGCTGTGTGGAACGGCTTGATGGAAGATCGGTTTCCTGTGGTGTCAGAATTCGAGGGCGGGCATCTTCACCCACCTTTCATTTGCATCAGTTAAGGGCGTCTGAATTGTGCCCGACGGCGGCTGAGGCCTCTTTTGGTGAGACACCCCATTCGCATTCTTATCATATTGAGCTGACTCGGTGACTTTGTTGCCGTGTCCATCTTCCTCGTCCTAATGCCGGCGGTCCTTCTTGACATTCGGCCTGTCGTCTCCTTCCGACTTTCTCGTTGGATGTTTTGGGGTTAAGGTCTAGGACTGCGGTTAAGAGTTAGGGCTAGTGTCAGAGGGTTAGAGTTAGGGCTGGAGTCAGGGTTAGTGTAAGGGGCTACTGTTTGGAGTGTGGGGTTAGGGTTAGGGGGTTAGAGTTGGGAGTTATGGCTAGAAGTTAAGGATAGGGGTTAGTGTTAGGGGCTAGGGTTAGGAGTTAAGGCAAGTACTTATCAACCACTCGAAGCACAGCCGCACATTCCAATAGCTTTTCTTTTGCATACAGCTACCTGACCTCGTCGCCTGTGCGTTCCCTGGCCTCACCTGCAAAAACCCCTATTACCACCGGCTCCGTACCACAGGTGGCTGGGGTTAGTTTACCTCAGGTTGGGCTACATAACCACATCTGACCGACATGTTGACTCGGACGCAGACCCGTGTTTCGTGTGCTCAAAAGTCCATGTCCCTTGAGATGAGTGTACACGCGTGCGAATGCGTGCATAGATCATGTGTCCCCCAAACGGACCGGGTGGCAGATGCGCTGGGTCAACACGGGCGCCATGTCGGCTTCTGGCAGGCGTTATCGGAATGCACACCACAACAAATACCAACATTTCTGGGTGCGGTGGCAGACCCAGTTGCCGGCACTGGTCGTGCACATTGGGACCCCTGCGGCTCTCCCCATTGTTGTGGTTGGTTAAAATCCCGGCCACTTGCTGTGTGGACCAGGGGGTGTGGAGTGGAGCACCAAATTGCGGGTTCGTCCGTGCCATTCACCCGCGCCCTCCCCCTCTGTCATGACACCGGATCCAGGTGGGGGAAGAGGAGGGAGTGTGGTAGATGCTGCGCAAGTCTTTGATCACTATAAACTAATTCACGCACAAGTCACCGTTCCTGCTCTCGCCTCGATGTTGGAGCACACGGTGGACATCGTCGGATGTGACAGTCAAACTGTTGCATGCATCACTCAATTCTTCACGGCAAATGTCTGTCCATCAACTAGGCAGTCGTGATTAATTCGAGTGTGGCGTCGTCGCAGACTGGGTCGATGGGGGAGGGTGTTGTTTTTACCATCGAAAACCGACGGACCCAGCCACTTGTCGTTGCGTCGCCTCAGGTCCTCAGCGATCCGCAACGGAAATGGGCAACAGTACACAGGCGATAACTGCAGGGGCGAGAAATTACGTGATGTATGGACCACGGACAGCGCCGATTTCCGGATTTAATTGGCGATAAGTGAAAAATGTCACTCATCGATGACTTTAACGTTGTTCGGAAAAACGTAGAAACGGGAAGCCATCAGTGCTGCGCCAAACCGCATGTGATAGGACATCTCGACCGTCAATTTCGACTATGCCCACTGTGTGCTCCACAGCAGGGTGAGAGCAGGGGCGGTGACTTGCGCGTGAATCAGTTTGTAGTGCTATTAGACTTGCACAGCATTCACCACACTCTCCCCTCCTCCTCCTCCTCCATCTGGATCTGGTGTCAGGACAGAGTAGAGAACACCATAAGCGGGAGAGGCCGCAGATGTCTGGCACGGCGTAAACCTGCACCCTAGTCTAAAACGTATACTGGCCAGGATTTTATACCATAATAAGCATGGTGGAACGTCAGGGATCCCAAATGGTGCGACGCAAGCCTGCCATCGCATCCCGGACGTTAGCATTTGTTATATGCACGCATCCCCGATGTGGCCCCGTGTTGGTACGGCGCACCTGCCACGTGGGCAGTTTTAGAAGCATTCTCATGTGATAGCAGACGTTTCATCCATTATAGCAGGCTTATCGTTATCCAAGACTATTCAGTTCTGTCATAATTCGCTTATAGCCTTTAAGCTCTCATTGACAATGCTGAAACAATCGATGAGTGAACCTTTTACATCCTATGGCAGGAGACGCTTACCGATCTTTCTTACGGAACTCACTCGTCCCGTTGTGCCTTACGGGTTAGAGGCGTGGACTTCTAACTAAAAGGTCGCGAGTTCGAGCCTCGGTGTTTCACACTTCGGGATTGGGTGTGGCTGGCTGACGACGGCTTATAAGCCAGAAATGGCCATTCCAGTCTCCCTTGTCTTTGTCGGTCATACCATACTGCCTATATAAAGCGCCGCTGTGCGGCTGCTGGTTGGGCTCGAGAGAGAGCCCATAAGGCACAACGGAACGAGTGACTTTCGTAAGAATGATCGCCCGCCAGCCTTTGCTTATTTTCATTTCAGTCAGGTATGAGACCCTTAATGTCTGGCCGGCAGCCAATTTACCGATCCACGTTGCAACGACGAGGTAGTCGAATTGACCAGAGAATCTACTGAGGGGACTAAAATACGCAAACGCAGATTGAGTGTGTAGTGCATGAGCTCACTGCATAAGCCGGGGACGTTTGGTATGCAGAACAAATGGTTATCTACAGGAATACGAATAGATCAATAAAGCTCTGTATAAGACTTACTCGGCCAACCATAACCCAAACGAGCTTTTATAACCAAAAATATTCGCACGTACACGGAAGCCCAGCTGGTTGTTTACAGACGGGACCTATCATATAGGTCATAATCTATCCTCCTTTCCGTTGCTGCTCCTTCTCCGACTATTACATGGCCGTGCTCGACCTGGTGGGTGGGTCAGAAGGTCTGAAAGCATTCGCTACTCCAGTATCAGTAAACCATGGTCCTCGCTGCCTGGCATGCGCTGGCGGTTCCCTGACACCTGGTTCCCTGCCGGTAGATGCGCTTGCGATCCCTCTGGGTACACAGGTCGTGGGCATGACTTTCCAGTTATTATCCTCGTATTTCCGACTCCTGTTGTTGCTGTTGTTGTTGTTTAAAAACCTGGTCACTGGCTGTGTGGACCAGGAGGTATGAAGTGGAGCGCCAAGGTGCGAGCTCAACCATGTCATCCACCTGCGCCCTCCCCCGCCACCAGTCTTCTTGACACTGTCTTGACACCGGGTCTAGGTGGCAGAGGAGGAGTGAGTGTGGTAGATGCTTCGCAAGTCTACTATTACTATAAACTAATTCACACACAAGTCACTGTCCCTGCTGCACCTTGCTGTGTAGCCTACGATGGACATCGTTGGCAACGACGGTCAAACTGCGGTTGGAACCACATAACCTCCGATACAAACAATCTGTTACGGTCTCAAACTAACATGATCCGCTAGAAGCCGTGGCTGGGATGGCTGCCAACCGGCAGGATAACTCGGTTCTTCTCCTAGGATGAAGAGTCAGGCTGCACTGGCTTCTTCTTACTGTGGCCTCTATGCCACTTCCACTCACTTGAGGTCCGGGCCGTCCTGAGGTCAGTTTTGGGAACTCCCGATCCACTGTGACGATCCGAACGTGTGTGGCACGCGCAGTCAGCCACTGCGTATCATCCTGCGTCCGGTATTCTTTGCCCTGTCCTGACACCGGACCCAGGAGCGTGGGACAAGAGAGAGAGAGTGGGTAGGTTCGAAGGTCTGAAAGCATTCGCTACTCCAGTATCAGTAAACCATGGTCCTCGCTGCCTGGCATGCGCTGGCGGTTCCCTGACACCTGGTTCCCTGCCGGTAGATGCGCTTGCGATCCCTCTGGGTACACAGGTCGTGGGCATGACTTTCCAGTTATTATCCTCGTATTTCCGACTCCTGTTGTTGCTGTTGTTGTTGTTTAAAAACCTGGTCACTGGCTGTGTGGACCAGGAGGTATGAAGTGGAGCGCCAAGGTGCGAGCTCAACCGTGTCATCCACCTGCGCCCTCCCCCGCCACCAGTCTTCTTGACACTGTCTTGACACCGGGTCTAGGTGGCAGAGGAGGAGAGAGTGTGGTAGACGCTTCGCAAGTCTACTATTACGATAAACTAATTAACGCACAAGTCACTGCCCCTACTGCACCTTGCTGTGTAGCCTACGATGGACATCGTTGGCAACGACGGTCGAACTGCGGTTGGAACCACATAACCTCCGATACAAACAATCTGTTACGGTCTCAAACTAACATGATTCGCTAGAAACCGTGGCTGGGAAGGCTGACAACCGGCGGGATAACCCGGTCCTTCTCGGTTCTTCTCCTAGGATGGAGAGTCAGGCTGCACTGGCTTCTTCTTACTGTGGCCTCTATGCCACTTCCACTCACTTGAGGTCCGAGTCGTCCTGAGGTTGGTTTTGGGAACTCCCGATCCACTGTGACGATCCGAACGTGTGTGGCACGCGTAGTCAGCCACTGCGCCTCATCCTGCTTCCGGTCTTCTTTGCCCTGTCCTGACACCGGATCCAGGAGTGTGGGGCAAGAGAGAGAGTGGTAAATGCAGCACAGACCGCCGTCCTTGCACCCCCTCCCTCTGCTCAGGGACATGCAGAGTATGCTGCCCGGACTGTCTAGACATCCCACCACATGTGCCCGACCAAGGTCGCGAACCACCGTTCAGACAGCCTTGGCGCTGATTGGTCACTATTCACCCTATGACATTGCCCCCTGCCATATACCCAGCCGTATCTACAAGGCTCCCCACTTGTGCTGTCTCCCGTACCCAGTACACGTCCTGTCTACATCTATCCTTCTGTTTTGCATACACAGCAGGACATAAGGTGGACATCTGCCTTAACGACGTCCAATCTGTCAGCTGACTGACTACCCCAGGTCTCCATTACCCTCCCTCAGAAGACCAAGAGACGTCCACCTATCCCTACATGAAGCAATTTGACAGTCGCAAGCGTCAACCTCCATTGTTGCACCACTTGAAGGGCCCCTCAGTGGTAGCTAGCATGCGACTTAGTTTGTAGTAGCCCCTACTTGTGTATCGTTTGCTGCGATGTCACCTCCCTCATTCACCATGATCCGGAGGTTCGCCAAAGTCATGGCCATCGGGTGTGAGCGCGGACGCAGTTGCTGGCAAAGTTACGAAGTCCATCTACGCGTGCCACACACACGACCTGGCCCCCCAGATCCAGAGGCACAAAGTCAGGGTTTGCATAGGTGAGGGTGCCATAAAGGCTGCGTTAAGAACGGGCCATTACAGCCTGACCGTCAGTCCGGGGAAGGATCGGCTTATCTCATCAGTTGTCGATCTTCCAAGCCGCGACTGCCTTCGTGATAGGCTCTAGAGTGATTCCTACCTGTATGCACTTTGAAATTTACTTGCAGACACGCGCAAGGTACACAGGATGTCCATGTATGAGCCTTACTGTGTAAAGATTACAAGTCAGTGAATGTGAGGTGATTACTCCTCTCGGCTCCCCACCAAACATCCAGCTCTGGTTTGCGACCTCACGAAACCATGATTTGGTCAGCGACCTCACTCTCGATTGGTGGGCTGAACTGGCTGGAGTCATCGATGGGGTTTACTTTGCACGGTAGGCCGGTGCCAAGTCCGGTTACGTTAGTGAAGAGAAACCAGCCGCGTTGTGGCAAGGGGAAGGGGAGACCTGATGCCAAGACAATCCCAGTTACCCGCCTCCAATTTCTCGCCAATGAAAAGCTCTGTGTGTGAGGGGCGACAAGAAATCCTGTTTGCTTCCTAAGCTACTTCGGGTTGTTTTCCAATGAAACCAAAGTCGTGACCAACAACCAGTATGGCGACCACCCGATATGCTAAATAGCCCTCTCTGGAGAGGTACTGTTTGTCGCACTTGTGAAAAAAACTAAAGCGTACAGCAAAAATCCGGTAATCACATCATCTTCAAGGGGACTGCGGCTTGTGGATGCAAAACATGCGCAGAAATCTCCAACGTCACCCACTTGTTCCTTTCTCCAAAGTACCGTTTGTTTACTCGGTAACAATCGGGAGATGGCACCCAAAAAAATCCGCCTAACCAAAGCAGCCTGTCTTACGGGACAGTTGGTAATAGGGTTTTATGGGTGGTGGCTGGTCGGGATGTACGATACTAGCCGACAGAAAGCCTTATTTGAACAGGTGAATGATCGAAGTTGGCCAGCTCTCCGTTCCGTTATTAAAAAAATGAGTCGCCAAAGGCAGTATAGTGGTAACGGACGAGTGGAAGGCGTATAATCGTCTCCCCTCAGAAGGTTATCTACTTTTCTCTGTTAACCACTCAAAGAACTTAAAAGAACCTACCACCCATCGTCCATGTAACCTCCTGCGATGTTCGTACGGCCAGCCCATGTTAGGCCGTCGCGGAAAGTCCAAGTAGTGCGTGAAAGTAGGCCTGCAACCGCTGATATAGCGTGAAGGCGTTTGAGTCCACTGTTAAAGGTATTATTTCTAGGTAACGGATTTTTTGGGTGCCATCTCCCGATTGTTACCGTTTACTCAAGCAACCGAGAATGTTCGTCCACTTTCAGATAGCCCAATGTGCGACCGACCAAAAATGGGGAGACGGGCCTGGTCGTCCGAGAACTGGTTCACCACACGAAGGACCTGATCCCGCTTAGCGAGCTCCGCTTCAGGATTAACTAAGTGTGGGTAACACTTTTTGTCTGTTTCAAGAGCGAACGATGTGGTGCTGGAGATGCTCCCGCCATTGGAAGCAACCTCTTTAGCAAGTCATTTTACCATCCAAACGCAACTAACGATCGTCTCTACTCAGCAAGTATTCCATTCTGTCAGGAGATATTTAACTTTTACCAACAGCTTCTGCGTCCTCACAGTGACAAGCTCTGATGACGTCATGCCTGGCGATGCGCGGTTGCCATAGAGTAGGCCACTGCGATAGCTGTGGATTAATTCTGTCAAGAACCTGCGCTGACCATACGCTTCTCGCCACGAACACCCTCGCAAGGATGCAACATGGAGGCTCCGTCGATCGCGTCAGTGTCAACTACGTGCTGTCGAATGCCCGGTCGACCAGTGACTGCTCTTTTTGAAAACTAGACTGCAGATCCGGCGACCGAGAGGGCATTAGTTGAGAAAGGCGTTAATGAAGTTGAAAACACGGCAGTGAATTCTTCAAAAAAGTGGAATCCAGACTAACATTGTCGGTGAAGACAAGTCAGACTGGGGCGGCAGTTTCCGAGTTGTTAGGACGTTGGACTTCTAACGAACAGAACGCGGGTTCGAGCCCAAGGTGTTGCCGGGCGCAGGGTTGAGTATGGTTGACAGATGATGGCTAGCAAGTCAGAAATGACTAATCCGTACTCCACTGTTTTTGTCGGTAATGGTATTCTATCCATATCGCTGGCTGGGCCTGAAGGTTTTTTAGCGTCTGTTATGTCATGATCAGCAAACCGTGGCCCTCATAATCTGGCGTACGCCGACAGCTCTTCGGCACCTGGTTCTCTGGTGGTAAATGCGCTTACGCTCTCGCTGGATCTACAGGTCGTGTGCATGACTGACCAGTCATCTACGTCCTTTCCGTTGTTGTTTTTGGTCAAAATCCTGGTCAGGTATTTATTGTGGACCAGGGGTGTGGCGTGGAATACCAAGGTGTGGTTCGGCCACGCTATTCACCTAAGCCCTCCTCGACTCCGATCTGCTTGACTATGTCTTGACACCGGACCCAGATGGGGAGGATCAGGGAGTGAGGTAGATGCTACGCAAGTCTACTCTTTAAACTAATTCACACAACGGCCACCTCACCTGCTTCACCTTGCCGTGGAGCACACGGTGGACATCTTCGGATGTGACGGTCGATCTGCCGTATCGCTGGCCGCTGTGCGACTGATAGCGAAACTCTAGATTGAGTCTCAATGCACAACGCGAAGAGTATGCCCCGTAACGCGATTTGTGCCCCCCCCCCCCCTGCCATCCAAAGTGAACCCCAGGTGACATTGCATTCAAACCCTGGAGGACTTTGACGTTGATCGCAGCTAACAGAAACCGCGGGATAACATTCAAGCCACTTCCGATAATTTCATTAGACCACCACGCCTAAAACGCTACGGCGGTTTGATGAAAGCGATGACAAGATGTAATGACAGGCCTCCAAAAAAAAAACTAAACTCCGAAGGTAACAGAACCCGAGGAATATGGAGAACAACTGGCTGCCTGTCACTGCGATGAAAAACATTCTCGCAACTATATGGACTGTCTACGGTACCCATACCCTACGGATTACGCTGATAATCAACTCAGGCGACAAAATACCAACCTCGCGAAACCGCACATTCCGCAGCGCAGGCTTGAGCACTTCAGATGCATTCCCAACTATTCTTGTGAAATTTAGGACGTAGTCATTAACAGACTGGCTGTCTTCTCTGAAATAGACGCTGGGGGCAGCAAAACAGACGTCCGGTGGAGAAGCTGTAAGTGTGGAGTAACGTCCAACTATACGAATAGGGTTTTCTCCAACTCTTACTACCACACACCGCCCGAAAAATGGGACTTAAATTCCAACTTCCGTAAGAATTCAAATGTCCAGCTATTGTTCGCCCGTACAAATGCATGGATAACCGGCACAGCTACAGTGAATGACCGATCTAATGAAATGTTGGCCGAAATTCTGGGATGAATTTTCAATTAGGAAGGATTACTTCGGAGGGTTGTAATGCTGATTATCATGCGGCATAATCCTACAGTATTCCGGACTCGCCAGGACGTCTGCTTTCGAATGCACTTCTTTTCGATCTTCTACTCGGTAAAAAATGATTACTTATGTAGCATGCATTTTTTCCTATTGATTTTCGATGGTCTTATGGATTCAAATATATTTTATAGAAAACATACACAGCAATGCGCTTTCTTTTACTCGTTTTGTAGAAAGTCACATTTTCTTCACATTTTATACCCGAAGAAAGCTAATCTTTTGGTTTTAAACAAGTTTCTATTCATGAGGTTGTGAAGATCGTGCGATGTCCACAAATAAAACATCGCAAACGTCCATTTGCCAGTGCTCCTCATGAAATGTACAACATAGTCCGCATACATTTCAAAATTATATGACCCCTATATGGTATATATATATGCTTACGCGGAACATTCATTCCGACAGAAATGGGAAAATATCAGTCCACGTTCTACTAAATCGCCTCTTTATGCACCTGACGACGTTTTTCAAAAAGCCAGTCTGACTATCGGAAGACCCATTGAACTTCGTACACAATTTTCTAAAGGTGCAAGAGAATGAACGCCAACCTCTTTGGCACCTCTGTGGGTCCCACCAAGGCCTTAAACGCCGTGGACAAAAACGGTGTCTAGAAAGTAATAAGGCAATGTGGGTGTCATTAGCTGTTCGTGCTAATGGCTAGGCAAATTTATGGACAGCATGATGTGCGCTTGACAGCATATCACTCTAGCAGACGATATGAAACGACATCATGCTCTCATCCAAAATCCTGGTAGGTTTCTTTACTTACTGCCATGCTGATAGACGCCTCCAGAGAGGCTTGAGGGGACGTCTTACAAACCGTCGAGGCGAAGTGCAACTACTAAACGTCAGACGTAAGCAGACCATCACAGAAACCCCAGGGGGTAGGATGCGCGACTCCTTATTTGCTAAAACTACCTACTGAGAAGCACAGTTGAAGGAACTATGCAGCGAATTCCCAGCCTGTACAATTTGCTAGAGCAGAAACAAGAAGGCTGAATTGCTTTACACTAGACTGACTTTGGAGGATATTGGAGATGGGGTGGATAGCGGGCACCCAGGCATGCTAAGCATCCATATATGTCATGGTCAAGCAGATAAAGCCCTAATAAAGGTGACATTTCGATCGTTGCATCTGACGATATCTACCGAGTGCTCCACAGCAAGGTGAAACAGGCACGGTAACCTGTGCGGGAATTAGTTCATAGCGGTATTGGACTTGCACAGCATCTACCGCACTCTCTCCTCCAACTTCTCACCTGAACCCGGTGTTAAGACATGGTCAAAAAGACCGGAGGCGAGAGAGAACGCAGGCGTTGCGACCCATGTTGCAAGGAGAAGACGGAAGGCACCGGAATGAGGGGTTTATTGTGAACAGAACCCGGAGTTGTCTAATCAGGCGGCAGTGACCACTGGCGAAGCCAGGGCTGGTGTTGACTGCGTTCAGTCATGCCTGAGAGTACCCGAGATAGTGGTGGCAGCCACTTTTGTAGGCCCTTGGACCAAGCTAAAGTGGTGTCTATTCGTTGTGTGCTGCATTTGCCGAAGGGTGGTGTCCCAGTGGCTTAGGTTGCGATTGCAGAGGGGAGGTGCGTTCAAGTGGCCGCATGGGTAGCTGCGGCTGTGCGGACGCTGGTATGCCCGTCGGTCGTGTGACTTCAGTTCAGCGCGTCTGGAACGGCTCACTGCAAAGGGGTGGATGACCTTGAGGCAGCGAGGTCTTGATGTTCAAGACGCTCATGATGGGTGCACGCTACACAAGTGCCTGTCACGGAAGAACCCGCACCTAGGCGCGCCACCGCACCCCATTAGGCCACACGACAAATGACCAGGTTTTTAACCAACAACAAACAACAACAGCACGGGTCAGAAAGAGGACGATGACTGGGTAGCCATGCTCACGACCTGTATACCCAGCGGGAGCGTAAGCGCGTCCACCGGCAGGGAACCAGGTGCCAGAGTACCGCTAGCGCACACCAGGCTGTGAGGGCCATGGTTTGCTCAGTAATGGCATAAAAGGCATATTAATTACGAGCATAGCCGATATGCGCCTGCCCAACTGACACAAATGCGTATTTTTCCAACCTAGACAAAAGATCTGAGAAGTCCTCAGAGAGGATGATAGGCACACTGGACGGTCGAAAAAATGGATCAGCAATCTTCCCTGGCAACCGAAAAGAGGAGATAAAACAAAACTGCATGCACTCTAAACGACAACGCCGCGGACAAGCATTGCAAGCACATGATTCCGACCAACGCATCCGCAGCGTCATCTGACGTTTTTAGAGACCGGATTGGCACAGGAGAACATCTTGGGGTTCATCACAAAGTCGGCGCGACCAATCTACTGCTCACACCCCAAAACAGCGTCACAACCATTGCTGAAGATCACCCTTCCACCTAACTACAATGTAACGTCACCTTCGTGATCCAGTTAGCTCTAGCCGGACACACGTAGCCACCGCAGCAGGAGAGATGCCCACGACACAAAGGGTCCCTTTCACCAAATGTTAGGATGTAGTGCACAAGCAGAGTCAGTGTGCTCATAGCGCTACGACCATCAGACAGAAGTCATCAGATTGAGGGTTGTTCTTTCAGGCGGCAGCCACAGCTGGTGTTAGCTGAACCCAGTCGTGCCCAAAAGTCAGTGAGATAGTGGTGGCAGCTGCTTTTGTAGGGTTTTGGGGCAATCTGATGTGGTGTCCGATTGGTGTGTGTGTGTTGCTTCATTTTAAGACTGCCTCTCCACGGTGAACTAGCCTGGTGTGACGTTTTCGAAGCCACCAAGGCTATCGAAAAGTTCGTTCTTCCCCGGTACTTTACCGTAGTTCTTCCCAAGTAAACCTAGAAAATACAGACTTCAATTCGCTCCTACAGTAGTTGGGGAAAATGACGAAAAATGATGAAAAAATTAACACACTTCTTAGGAGCTACCTTCATTATTGTGGATTGTATCTGTTGACCTACAATGATATATCTGGGATTATTAATCCGTGGAATAACTTACCGGGTTGTTCTACTAGCAAAAGTCGGGGCAGTTTCAGGCAAACCGAAGGATTCCTTGTATAAATCTCATGATGTCGGTATCGCATCTCTTCGACAGAACAGGGTCAGAGCTAAGAAGACAGATTTATTCCTTGAGCTTCCACAGCATCGATTGGGGAGGGGGGGGGAGTAATTGCCGATGCCATATCTGTTCTTAATTAAGACAAACATGAAGGAAATCGAGCTGCATGTTCGAACTGCGCCAGTAAAACCATTGTTACATAGAAATATTACCAGAGAATACCATTAAATGGTCCACGAGCACTCTGACTACAAGGCTGCATTCTTCAAAGGCGCATTTTCCTGTAATTCAGTCTTGTTTGCAAAAAAATGGGGAAGGGAATCTGGATGGTCACACGTAAAAAACTTCTCACAAGAACATCCAGTGTCAGCAAAACTCGCAGTCTCTTAATTCCCCCAGAAATTAATCACTAACTTCAAGTAAATCAGCATATCTAAGACTTATAGGCTCAGACTGAAATTTGATGTGAATATTTGGGCCGAAGTCCATCAGCCACTGCGGAATAATCACCTAATATTCATAAACTGCCAACAGGCAGCCAGTAGTATATACCGAGATAGCACGATATAACATACTACTACCAATATTGTCAAGTATGGTATATCGTGCTATCTCAGTCAATAGACCACCTAATTACTGACATAAACTACGGAGCATGACCTCTCTGCCAATGGAAAAAGACACCATCAACAGTAAGCTTCGCGCCACCGTTGTAAAGGATGCTTTAGGATCCAAGATCCACGCTTAGATTGGACGGGCACCCTAATTTTGGGTAGAGTGGCGCTCCTGTTAATCAGCAAAAAGAAAATCGATTCTAGCAGGGCCTGTCATTAGGATCTGAGTCTTTGGACGATAATCAGCTTGTATGTGTGCGACCTCTTCGAACAACCCTAGCATTAACTCTCAGAGACTATTTTCGTCTATATCAAGCTGCACAGTGAAAAAATGATTATCATCGTGGAGGGTAAACTTAGTGCTTACCAGCTTCCTTGAACAGACCAGTATAAATTACTTCCTGCTTGTGATACCTGACAAAACGGAAGGCATAAATTGGAGGGCAAAGTTCGACTTTCGGGGATTTGTATAAGTAAAGAAGACTAGTTGAGTACCGAAACAGTCGGTATATTGCTCCGAGCTTCCGAACTCGTACAGGAGTCCAGCGTTAGAGATAGTAGCAACAACAGGATGAGTGACGACCATTTGGCGTGCTAACAAATCATCGATCGATGGCGCAAGATTGGAGGTGGCTGCGCGGGGCCCTGTAAGCTGGCACCAGATCGATAAATCGATTGACTGAGCTCTCATCCGAAGCCCAGGCTTCAATCAATCCTCGGCTTGATTTTTTTCTGGCGTGGATGACTATCTTGGTGGCTTCGAGGTTAGACCCATTTGGTAGGCGTAGGCAGCCACTTGTGATATTGCGTCGCCTCGTCGCACAACCAGCTTATGTTCGTGTATGCGCGATCCGCAGCGCAAGCTTGAGCACTATTCTTCTGAAATTTAGTACTGGCTGTCTTCTCTGAGATAGACGCTGGGGGCAGCAAAACAGACGCCCGGTGGAGAAGCTGTAAGTGTGGAGAAACGTCCAAATTTACGAATAGGGTTTTCTCCAACTCTTATGCAAACCTACCACACACCGCCCGAAAAATGGGACTTATATTCCAACTTCCATAAGAATTCAAATGTCCAACTATTGTTCGCCCGTACAAATGCATGGATAACCGGCACAGCTACAGTGAATGACCGATCTCATGAAATGTTGGCCGAAATTCTGGAATGAATTTTCAATTAGGAAGGATTACTTCGGAGGGTTGTAATGCTGATTATCATGCGGCATAATCCTACAGTATTCCAGACTCGCCAGGACGTCTGCTTTCGAATGCACTTCTTTTCGATCTTCTACTCGGTAAAAAATGACTACTTATGTAGCATGCATTTTTCCTAATGATTTTCGATGGTCTTATGGATTCAAATATGTTTTAGAGGAAACATTCACAGAAATGCGCTTTCTTTTACTCGTTTTGTAGAAAGTCACATTGTCTTCACATTTTATACCCGAAGAAAGCTAATCTTTTGGTTTCAAAAAAAGATTCTAACTATGAGGTTGTGAAGATCGTGCGATGTCCACGCATACAGCATCGCAAACGTCCGTTTACCAGTGCTCCTCAGGAAGTGTAATCACAAAGTCCGCATCCATTTCCAAAATGATATGACCCCTATATGATATATATATATGCTTACGTGGAACATCCATTCCCGACAGAATTGGGAAAATATCAGTCCGCGTTCTACTAAATCGCTCCTTTATACACCTGACGACGTCTTTCAAAAAGCCTGTATGACCATCGGAAGACCCATGGAACTTCGTACACAATTTTCTAAAGATTCAAGAGAATGAGCGCCAACCTCTTTGGCACCTCTGTGGGTCCCACCAAGGCCTTAAACGCCGTGGACAAAGACGGTGTCTAGAAAGTAATGTGGAAATTTGGGTGTCATTAGCTGTTCGCGCTAATGGCTAGGCAACTTTATGGGCAGCATGATGTGCGCGTGACAACATATCACTCCGGCAGACGATATTAAATGACATCATGCTCTCATCCAAAATCCTGGTAGGTTTCTTTACTTTCCGTCATGATGATAGACGCCTCCAGAGGGGCTTGAGGGGACGTCTGTACAAACCGTCGAGGCGAAGTGTAACTACTAAACGTCAGACGTAAGCAGACCATCACAGAAACCCCAGTGGGGTAGGATGCGCGACTCCTTATTTGCTAAAACTACCTACTGAGAATCACAGTTGAAGGAACTATGCAGCGAATTCCCAGCCTGTACAATTTACTAGAGCAGAAACAAGAAGGCTGACTTGCTTCACATTAGACTGGCTTTGAAGGATGTTAAAGATGAGGTGGATTGCGGGAACCCAGGCATGCTAAGCACCCATATATGTCATGGTCAAGCAGATAAAGCCCTAATAAAGGCGACAGTTCGATCGTTGCATCTGACGATATCTACCGAGTGCTCCACAGCAAGGTGAAACAGGCACAGTAACCTGTGCGGGAATTAGTTCATAGCGGTATTGGACTTGCACAGCATCTACCGCAATCTCTCCTCCAACTTCTCACCTGAACCCGGTGTCAAGACATGGTCAAAAAACCGGAGGCGAGAGAGAACGCAGGCGTTGCGACCCATGTTGCAAGAAGAAGACGGAAGGCACCGGAATGAGGGGTTTATTGTGAACAGAACCCGGAGTTGTCCTATCCGGCGGCAGTGACCACTGGCGAAGCCAGGGCTGGTGTTGACTGCGTCCAGTCATGCCTGAGAGTACCCGAGATAGTGGTGGCAGCCGCTTTTGTAGGCCCTTAGACCAAGCTAAAGTGGTGTCTATTCGGTGTGTGCTGCATTTGCCGAAGGGTGGTGTCCCAGTAACTTAGGTTGCGATTGCAGAGGGGAGGTGCGTTCAAGTGGCCGCATGGGTAGCTGCGGCTGTGCGGACGCTGGTATGCCCGTCGGTCGTGTGACTTCAGGTCAGCGCGTCTGGAACGGCTCACTGCAAAGGGGTGGATGACCTTGAGGCAGCGAGGTCTTGATGTTCAAGACGCTCATGATGGCTGCACGCTACACAAGTGCCTGTCACGGAAGAACCCGCACCTAGTCGGGCCACCGCACCCCATTAGTCCACACAACAATTGACCGAGATTTTAACCAACAACAACAACACCACAACGGGTCAGAAGGGACGAGGATGATTGGACAGCCATGCTCACGACCTGTATACCCAGCGGGAGCGTAAGCGCGTCCACCGGCAGGGAACCAGGTGCCAGAGCCCTGCTAACGCACACCAGACTGTGAGGGTCGTGGTTTGCTCAGTAATGGCATAGAAGGAATATTCATTACGAACATATCCGATATGCACCTGTCCAACTGACACAACTGCGTATTTTTCCAACCTAGACAAAAGATCTGAGAAGTCCTCAGAGAGGATGATAGGCACACTGGACGGTCGAAAAAATGGATCAGCAATCTCCGCTGGCAACTGAAAAGAGGAGATAAAACAAAACTGGATGCACTCTAAACGACAACGCCGCGGACAAGCATTGCCAGCACCTGATTCCGACCAACGCATCCGCAGCGCCATCTGACGTTTTTAGAGACCGGATTAGCCTGGGAGAACATCTTTGGGTCTATCGCAAAGTCGGCACGACCAATCTACTGCTCACACCCCAAAACAGCGTCACAACCATTGCTGAAGACCACCCCTCTACCTACCTACAAAGCAACCTCACCCTCATGATCCAGTTATGCCACCGCAGCAGGAGAGATGCCCACGACACAAAGGGTCTCTTTCACCAAAAGTTAGGATGTAGTGCATAAGCAGAGTGAGTGTGCTCATAGCGCTACGATCATCGGACCAAATCCCGGGTTGTAGGAAAAGGCAGAAATCATCAGATTGAGGGTTGTTCTGGGTTGTCCTTTCAGGCGGCAGCAACCGCTGGCGAATCCAGGTCTGGTGTTAGCTGAAATCAGTCGTGCCCAAAAGTCAGTGAGATAGTGGTGGCAGCTGCTTTTGTAGGTTTTGGGGCAATTTGATGTGGTGTCCAATTGGGGTGTGTGTGTTGCATTTTCCGAAGGGTTGGTGTTCACGTAGCTTGTGTTGCATTCGAAGGGGCGGGCGGTATGTGTAGGTGGCGCATGGAAGGCTGCGACTCTATAGAGGAGTATGCGTCCAAGATGAAGTCGTCAGTCAAATGTCCGCAGATCATTACGCCTGGAACTGCTCGCTGTGAGAGTGAATGACCCTAACTCAACGGATCCCCGAACAAGGACGCCAGACATGGCCGTAATGGCTGTTGACAAAAAGAACACAGTGTCAACATGCCATAGTGGTAATGGCACTTTCGAATCTCACATCATCCCGGCCGGTCATACCCAAATCCGTCGTACTGCGACTGCAGAATCAGTGCCTGCAGCCCAACAGACATGCCCCATAACTTCCTTGGCTGCCTGAATTGCTCCAGAGCACTTAGACATTGTATGGATCTGGTCGGCTATACGGACATAAAAGAGAATGGCCACTAAAACAGCGCAGAATTGGGTTCCCTGCTCACTATACTACGGCGGTCCAATTGCTGCAAGCAACAAAGTTCGCCGCGTAACCCAAAAAGTGAGCTCAGCACCGGTGACTTGCACAGAATCTAGCTCAACTTTCAGTCCCTAACCTACCGCGTTCTGATGGCCACAAAGTCAACAAAACCAGAGGTGTCCGCAGGGGTAATGGCTGGCAAAGCTAAACAGTCCGTCTTCGCGTGCCACGCACGGGCTGGTCCACCACTGCACGTGCATGCTTTCATAAGGGCGACTCGGATCTCATGTCGATCAGAGTGCCATAGAGGCAGTATCACGAAGGAGTCTTTGCAGCCTGACTCTCAGTCCTGAGAAAGACCGAATTATCCCGTTGGCTGGCAACCTCCGATGTCACGACTCTTAGCTCGTCATGATAGATTTGTAGTGGGCAGCTATCATGACCGGTCTGGCGTCATTGTTCTAGACCTCACTGCCTAAAGGTCATCCACCCTTTCGCAGTGAGCCGTTCCAGACGCACTGACCTGAAGTCACACGACCAACAGCTCGGGCATATCTGCGTCCGCACAGTCGCAGCTGCCCATGCGGCCACTTGAACGTACCTCTCCCCTGCAACCGCAACCTAAGCCACTGGGACACCACCCCTCGGCAAATGCAACACACACTGACTGGACACCACTTGAGCTTGTCCCAAGGGCCTACAAAAGCGGCTGCCACCACTATCTCAGGGACTCTCAGACCCGACTGGACGCAGTCAACACCAGCCGTGACTTTGCCAGTGGTCACTGCCGCCTGAGAGGATAACTCCGGGTTCTGTGCACAATAAACCCCTCATTCCGTTGCCTACGTCTCTCTCTCCCTACAGCGCTAGGATTTGCCCTAGTGACGGTAGCTCACTGCTTAGACCCAACAGATTCAAACACATCAGATTTACTATACATTGATGTGCCGCGAGGTTGGATTCCTCAGTGTCGGTTTCGCTGCGTTTCCCATTCACAAGTCGTCTGTCTGAGCCCGTCCAACACCTGGTGCTTGGAGTAGACTCAATAGCTGACACGATGTGGAAGTCTACGTCTACGGCGTTCAGCGCGCATATACGGTAATAGTTATGAACTCACGAACTCAGCGCAGCAGGAGAAGCCTGCAGAGCAGTCCCTTGTGCGACCCAATGCGCGCACACGAATACGCTACGAGATCCACGGATCTATTCGGTTGTGCGCGGACACAGGACAATATGCGACAGAGCGTTATGCATACTTCATTCAACACAATCTTGCGATGTAATTTTTCAGCGTCGTTATGGTAGACGAAATCGATGCGTTGGCAAATGCACATACTGCTCGGTGTGGAATATACAGTTCCGACAGGATCACATCATGTGAGCCGAGGCGGCTCGTATGTGGCGCGCGTAGACGATGGCTTTCATGCAGCGTCGGCCTGTGGTGAGGTACCGGACTAATTTACCTTTGACAATTTAGTCCCATTTTCTTTGACCGGATTGCTTGTTTGAATGTGACGAGAAACGACACGTCTATACAACACGCCTTGCTGGCCTACGTTGCTGTCGTGCTCTGTTGTCTGGTTACTTTACATTCAAAATCTCTATATTATTCACTGCACAGTTTTTACTTGCTTCCTTTAAGGCTAGGGGCTCGTGAGATATAACTCGTTAGTTAGTGAGAACATTACCATTCTCGTCAGGCCACTGAGTTTAATTCATCATTGGTCAGTTCCGAGGCTTGAAAATACATTAGTGCATGAGAGAATGTGGTGTCAATACCAGGGAATCAGTCTTCGTGGTCAATCTGCGCACTCCGCTCTTTACTAAATATGATCCCATACTGAGGCACTTAAAGTCGTGGCTTGAAAGCCTGATGGCTAGAGGGGCGTTTAAGCACTTATAATACAGTGAAATTGTTTGCGAAACCATTCCAGAGCACTTGTCAGACCCATTGCAATGTCTGGAAAGTCAACTAATTGACTTCAGGAAAACATTATCTTATTTTTTCTCGTACAACATGTCACCTAATTTTTCACATTTCTGAGGACACCTTCCTTGGATGTGGAGGATATTTTTACCCAAATCAAACGGTGTGTACAAAACGGTAACTAGTAAACAGGCCTATGGAGAGAAATTACGGATAAGGTAATAGACACTGCGTTCACTGCGACAGCTCTTGCGGCAGTCTCTTTGAACAGAAGTGAAGAAGTTCTCGAAGTACTTTGGTGTCGTTGTTGACGAGATAAACGAGAATCGGGGGGAAGGACGAGGACGGCAGCCACGATGAGTATGAAGGAGAGGAAGAAGAAGAGGCAAAGGGTGTCAGCCAAAACTACTAGATCCTCAGCCAGACCCACTTTGGTACCAGAGTCTCCTTTAAGATCACATTAGTCTGAATGGCTTAGCGAACATCTTTAAGAAGAATCGCAATTGGATTCGGACACTGCATGCGTCACGATACAAGTTTCACCATCACCAACAGGACGATCCAGATCATTTTAAGACTTTAAAGCAGGCATAGACAGCAGAATTTATTGCAACCAATAAATTTCGCGACGGCTTATCAACTGCAGCCTGTCGTCGCATAACACAGATAACAAGTCAGAAAGATACAGAGGTTTGAACTTCCACAAGGAAAATCAATGTAAAACAGCAAGGTCATCGTATACTGCACGTAGACTAGTCAAAAAAATGGCAACTTGAAAACGCAACATAGGAAAGCAAGTGTGAAAGTTAACACGCCGAGAGATTTCGTAAATAAAAAGGGCTCAGATCTACCAGGTCAGTTGAGCACCTGCCTATTTGGCTTCTAAAGCAGAAGAATATGATTCCATGGTCTTCTATTACAAAACACCTTGATAGTGGCCATTCGGTTGACCCCAAGACATCTTTTCGAGTATTAATTCGCGCACGAACAACTCGGTTATTTCGCTACCTGGAGGCAGCCTACATACGGCGGGAGAAACCCGACCTATGTAAACAGCTAGACCACGTGGTCAACCTCAGTTTAACCTAGTAAGTCTGAGCCCTTTTTATTTACGAAATCTCTCGGTGTGTTAACTTTCACACTTGCTTTCCTATGTTGCGTTTTCAAGTTGCCATTTTTTTGACTAGTCTACGTGCAGTATACGATGACCTTGCTGTTTTACATTGATTTTCCTTGTGGAAGTTCAAACCTCTGTATCTTTCTGACTTGTTATCTGTGTTATGCGACGACAGGCTGCAGTTGATAAGCCGTCGCGAAATTTACTGGTTCCCATAAATTCTGCCGCCAATGCCTGCTTTAAATTCATTCCGGGGAAATATTGCTTCATTTTAAGACCGCATGTCTCCGGCGAAGTAGCCTGACGTGACGTTTTCGAAGCCACCAAGGCTATCGAAAAGTTCGTTCTTCTCCGGTGCTTTACCGTAGTTCTTCTCAAGTAGACGTAGAAAATACAGACCTCTATTTGCGCCTGCAGTGGGCGGGGAAAATGACGAAAGATGATGAAAAAATTTACATACTTATTGGGAGCTACCGTCATTATTGTGGATTGTATCTGTTGACCTACCGTGATATACATATCTTAGATTATTAATCCGTGGAATAACTTAGTGGGTTGTTCTACTAATAAAAGTCGGGGCAATTTCAGGCAAACCGAAGGATTCCTTGTATAAATCTCATACTGTCGGTATCGCATCTCTACGGAGAAACAGGGTCAGAGGTAAGAAGACAAGTTTATGCCTTGAGCTTCCGCAGCATCTATTGGGGGGGGGGGTGGGGGGTAATTGCCGATGCCATATCTGTTCTTAATTAAGACAAACATGAAGGAAATCGAGCCTCATGCTCGAAATGTGCCTATAAAACCATTGTTACATAAAAATATTACTAGAGAATACCATTAAATGGTCCATGAGCACTCTGACTACGAGACTGCATTCCTGAAGGGCAAATTTCCCTGTAATTCAGTCTTATTTACAAAAAAATTGGGGAGGGGAATCTGGGTAGCCACACGTAAAAAACTTCTCACAAGAACGTCCAGTGTCAACAAAACTCGCAGTCTCTTAATTCCCCCATAAATTAATCACTAACTTGAAGTAAATTAGTATATTTAAGACTTATAGATTCAGACTGAATTTTTATATGAATATTTGGGCCGAAGTCCATCAGCCGCTGCGGAATAATCACCTAATATTCATGAACTGCCAACAGGCAGCCAGTAGTATATGCCGAGATAGCACAATATAACATACTACTACCAGTACTGTCAAGTATGGTATATCGTGCTATCCCAGTCAATAGAATACCTAATTACTGACATAAACTACGGAACGTGACCTCTCTGCCTATGGAAAAAGGCACCATCAGCAGTAAGCTTCACACCAACGTTGTAAAGGGTGCTATAGGATCCAAGATCCACGCTAAGATTGAACGGGCTCCCTAATTTTGGGTAGAGTGGCGCTCCTGTTTATCAGCAAAAAGAAAATCGATTCTAGCAGGGCCTGTCATTAGGATCTGAGTCTTTGGACGATAATCAGCTTGTCTGTGTGCGACCTCTTCGAACAACCCTAGCATTAACTCACAGAGAATATTTTCGTCTATATCAAGCTGCACAGTGCAAAAATGATTATCCTCGTGGAGGGTAAACTTAGTGCTTACCAGCTCTCTTGAACAGACCAATATAAAATGCTTCCTGCTCTTGATACCTGACAAAGTCCAAGGCATAACTTGGAGGGGAAAGTTCGAATCCCAGGGT
>CACRXP010000336.1:595852-628146 GCA_902702965.1 Spirometra erinaceieuropaei | reverse complement strand
ACCGGTACAAATACACAATGCACCTGGATTTGAGGCACTGCCAAAAGCTGTATGCAAATGCACATGTTTATGGTTTACTAGCTAGCTAGCTACTGGTTTATCACAGTCCAGAATGAAGTTGGCACCCGATCTCTGATGTCATTAAGAAGCAGCCACCGTCGCATGGAATTACTGTAAAAAAACGATAGCTTTAGTGAACCTGGCCTGCTTGTTTTGGCGACATATGCAGTAGTAGCTGGCAGTTTCGACTTGAGGAATTTGCAAAAAAGCAGTCACGTTAATCCCATACATTGTCAGAAATACTAAGCGTGAAGTGTTGAGAAGAAATCATTAAAAGTCTGTTGTTTGAAAGGACTCTCTCGAGAACATCTTCGAAATCCTGCATTTAATCCTAATTAGTTGGAGTGGCTGGATAATGTGGATGAAGGGCAACCGCCCCAACGATGGTTGTCCACTAGTAGTTCTACTCTCAGAGGTCTTGTTTAAAAAGGAAAAAAGTGACAGTTTATATTGACCCAGTCGTTAAAAACTCGGTGCCTCAGTGGGATTCTGACTCACGCTAGGAAGGGCAGGGTTTAATTACAACTGACGTTTTAACCACCTACACAAGGATGTCCCACCCGGAGGCGTTAGTTTAATCACATTTTGAGCTAAGTTGCCCGCCCAACCTGAGTGCAACGTCTGGAATTCACCAAATCTGATGCAGTAATTTGACTGCCCAAGCAGGATCTCCTAAGAAATTCACCTAGAATTCACCAGACGACTACCAGGCTCACGTAATCCATAGATGTTTTGGCTGATTTTGGATAATTCATATTGACCCAACTGCGAAAAACTCGGCGCCTCGGTGGGATTCGAAGCCAGTTGGGTCAATATGAATTATCCAAAATCTGCCAAAACATTTATGACAGATGATACTATCAGAATTCTCAGATCTCAATATCAGCTACCTCGGAAGTGGCCAAGGATGTCGGCAAACCTTCATGAAGGCCTGCGTGTGTTCTAAACTGTAGTCAGCGCAGATCAGCGGTCATCCAAGGTGAAGGAATTTAGAGCGTATAAATCGAAAGGCGGAGACGACAAAACTAACAGCAGGCACCAGTCGTCTGTATAATTTTCAGGCTTTCGTTCTAAATTCAGAGGTAGCATTCGCTTAGCTTACAACGCCTGAATCCAGTGCCCCAAAATAGTGCAGGACGGCAATAAAATGCCCCCTCCTTATCTGCGATTGTTCGAGTGAAAATCCGAAAAGTCGGGCCAATAAACCTTTTATTTATGAGACGTAGAAGCGATCGCTGAAACAAGGGCTTTACTGGCCAAACACGCAGTTGTGTAAGGACGCTATATCGGCGTGTTGAGACGCACTGCAGTGAACCGGAAGACAAGACTGCCGGATTCCAATATCTTCGTCGGGTTTTCAGTGCAAATGGTTACCCTCACAACTTTGCCAACCGGTGTACGCGCAAACGAGACGAGAGACAAAATCGTGACGATCTCAAATGTTGGCGAATGATCCCGTACATCAAGAACGTCTCAGAGACCGTTAGTAGCCTACACGCACCACTTGGGGTTGGAGTTGCACACAGACTGGAGGCCAATATAAGGTGTCAGGTGAAGAGACCAAAAGACCCACTGCCACGGCAAGAAACATCTTGAGTCGTGTACTGGATTTGCTGCAGTTGCGGGCAAAGCAACTACGTCAGAGAAACTGGAAGACTGTTTCGGGCGCTAATTGTCGAACATGCAGCAGCGATGCGGTGAAATGACGCCAACTCTCAGATCGCGGCCCATTCGACGAGACCCGGCCACACATTCAGGTTCAATGAGGCCGAAATTCTCGCGAGAGGGGATAATCGCATGAGTAGCGAGTTGCTTGAGTTATGCTTCAGGGGACCTCAGTCTATCAACAAGTGCATGTTTTTCTTCTGAAAATGCTCACAGTAAGGTGAGGAAAGTAGCCATGGTCAACCGGGACCATCTGCATGATCACAGGCAATTTAGGAAAGCATCATTTGTGAATTTTGGGGTCAAAGAGGCAATTAGGGAGCCCTGAATATGGGTGGCTAGAGAAGACGGATGTCAACCGACCTGTTCTTATGATGAGAGCAGACGGATATTTTTGTTTTGTTTTTCGGCTCCGGTCGCAGTGACAGGCATGAGAGACTTATTCATTCAATCATTCGATCAATCATTGCCCAATTCCAGGTCTTAAGGACCTGCGACTAGAACCCGCGCTCTTTAGTCATATGCTTGGTAAGGATAGGATGTGTAACCCAGCAGGGTTTAGTATGTATAACTAACTACCACATTTGTTTTAGTAGAGGAATATACATGCGTTTCCTTTTGCTGTCTATTACATATGCCGTGACTTAGTTACTTTTTCGAAAATACTAGCTTAGCCTCTCTGCACCCCGTCGGTGCTCACTGTACAACTCATGCAGTACGGGTCGTCGGCTTCACTTTGGCTTACTTTGTCTCAGTTAGAACACAAACGCTCGGCCTCCTCGACATCTCCAAACGGCCTCTGTTGCCGAACGCGTTAGCCGTGACTTATTTACTTCTTCCAGAATACTTGTGCGTTATCTCCGGCAGAACCAAAATAAGACCACCTTCTTCGAGTTTACAGCTTCGGTTACTTCATCCGCTCTGGCCAGAAAGCTAAGCTACGGTCATCTGACTTTTCTGAGACCTGAAACCGATTGTCTGTGTTTTAGAAGGAAAAAATAAGCATTGTTATCTACCTTGTTTATTGACGCAGTTACATATTGTACAAAACGCATACTCTTGAAACTGAGCACAAATTCGTTTGGGATAAAACACGCAGTCGGTTCCTGCCCGTATAAGAAAGGCCGAGAATTCCTAGAGGCCATTCACTCTGATGATTCATGCATCAATCGACGCATTGATCTTGACGTCATGTACACAAATCTCCAGGAAAAACGGAAAAGGTAATAACCACTCAAGACGTGACATCAGCCCACAACATTGGCCCATCCTTAGCCCTGACGAAACAACATCGGTTTTTAGGCATGTTTAAAGTTTGACTGTTTCTTCACACTTAGTACACATCTGACGACGAGCTGGGGGACCAGACTCGAAAATTTACGAAATAAGGTTTGTTCATTTTCCAAAAGGACTCATTCTTCTTCGAATCATGTTTCTTGGGATGCCCATCTTCCAGTAAATACGTACATATATAACATTTATAAGTTGCCTTATTATACAGATATAAACAGACATTCACAATTACGTTATTTGACTTTGGTCTTGTTCAGTAGGGTGCATTTTCCTAGGTTTCTTAACATAAATGTGCATCACGTTACCTCACCGTAAACTTTCTCAGCTGCACTATTTGGCACTTGCTGCTGTTCTTTCCTGTTGACTGTTCGTTATATTGGTTCCTGACTTACTTCAAATTTACGAACGTTTCATTTATTGGAAGTTTCTTTTGGTTATTTTCCAATCAACGCATTCAATTTCGTTACCATATGCATATGCTTGGGAGAATTTCAGCGAAAAATTATTTGTAGCCCATGTTTTATCACATTTACTTCATTCTCCCCCCCCCTGTGGCGATGACCCACCCGTAAAATTGCTATTACCACCATTCCCGTATTACAAGGGCCTGGAGGTACTGGTTGTGAGATGGGATCACACAACCTTCGGTTGCCGGAGGCTTTATTGAGGAGGGACGAGAGCCCGTTTGAATGGTTATGATTAGCACTATGCAAAATTACTTCGCAGAGGTACTTACTCATCCGTCCATGTTTACAGGATGCCATATTGCCAATTCCCCCTCGCCACCTTCTAGATACCTCGCCTACGACCACATAACGAAAGGCGGTCATGAACTGAGAACTGTTGCGCATAAAAACAAGAGAGGCTGGGATGCCCATCTCTGATACTAAAAACAGCAGGTATTAATGGCAAACTATCTGATCATTCAGGCGTCCTGTCCAATCAAATCTCCAGTCATCCTCACTCTGCCTCTTCATGAAATCAGATGAGAATACGGAGAAATTTTGGTTGATTATGCCTAAGTACATAATACTCAGGCGGTGACTAAACTGCCCATAACTGGACAACAAGCTATTTTGTTCAAGCAGGATTAAAAAGGGTAAATTTCACCTAAACTAAGAGCTATTTCTCCTTCGGTGCAACTCCATTTGCAAATCTAGCTCAGTACTCTCTTTCCTTCGACGGAGGCTTTTTCGTTAAATAACCACATACTGTAAAGGCGACTAGAAGTCTCACGCTTGCAAGTTAAGCATCCCAGGTGAATTGTTACGTGAATTTGGGACTCTCCATATAGCTAAGGCCTGATCGGCTACGCAGTCGCTGACTTCAGGGTAGTAAGTGTGTTGATCATTTATGAGTCGATCGGGGAACTGATGAGTCAGTTCTATACTGTTTGTAATAACGTTGAGTATTTTTCATTCAGACCGGCACCATTATGAACTTTCTAATAAGTTCTCATCAGTTCATGACGTTCTAAGCTGTTTCAGAGAGTTTCTTAACCGTTCCATTATTGACGATCTACTCGGAAATCCCAGATTTATGCAGTCGTCATCCCAGACCACCTCCAGGTGCACTTGTGCCTCCACTTGCCTCCGTTAATCAGACTGTTTTCGCTGAACGTGCTGAGGCTTGTGCAGAAGAGGAAGCTAAAATATGCCAGCCTATGTCGATGGTACCTTCGTCGACAAAACAACTGGCATTGAGCACCTAAAGGATTTACTTCACTCGGTTGACCCGGATATCCAATTTAAGATGAAAGCAGAAACGAACAACCAACTGCCCTTCTTTGGCGTACTTGTGCGCCGGTGTACAACTGGACAACTGCAAACCGCAGTATTCCGAAAATCCCCCGACACGAGACAGATCGTACACTTCAACAGCAACCATCCTCTGTCTCACAAACGTAGCTGTGTCCGCACTCTATTCCAAAGAGTGGAAACACACTGCGGCAAGCCAGAAGATAAAAGAGCTGAACGAAGGTATCTCCAGAACCTATTTGCAGCCAATGGTTATCCCAGACACTTTGTCGAGAAGTAGACGTCGGGCGCACAGACGACGGCCAAATGAGCAGCAACTTGAAGTCTGGAGGTTCATTCCCTACGTTAAAGGGGTCTCTGAGGCGCTCTCTCGAGCAGTCATAGCCCACCGACCCCAGGCGACAACCCAACGCCGTCTCATGAAACCTAAGTATCCATTGTTAGTTATCGGCAGTTATCTACAAAATAAATTGCAATGAGGGCGACTGCAACTATGTGGGAGAAACCGGACGGAAGTTGCAGACTCGCCTACAAGAGCACAAATCGGCTGCTCGGAGGTTAGATTCATACTCTCAATTAGCAACGCACGTTGCAGAAAATGGGCATAGTTTCGATCTCCAGAGAGCTACCATCTAAGGCCGAGGCAAGACAAAAGCAGAACAGCTAACACTCGAGGCGTGGTTCTCCGATGCTCACACCATAAACAGGCATCTGGACCTTCCTGTAGCTTACAAGGTCCTACGTCATCACAATGGTAGAGCCCAGGACCAAACAACCACACCGGACTTAAGAAGGCCCTACGGATATAGCCTGACGATGAGTTTACTCGGTGAGGAAGAACAACCGCCAGACCGATCACCCGACACTGGTTCAGTCACCTCCCCCCGCCGGAGTGGTGACTCACAACGCACGCAGACAAAATGCCCGTCAACCATCCACCGAGAGGCCAAGGCAGCGAAAGGAGAGGAAAATCGATCAGCACGAGGCCGACCAGCGTGACACGTCACTTGGGATTTCTGGTCGATTATGTGCATTTTACGCTTTGACAATGGACAGCCGACCAAATTCTTCGAAACGTCCGCCGGAAGACGAGACGCGCCTCATCCGAGTGTTTCTAGTAGGTTCTACTCAACGGGAATGCAGGGAAGAGGGCACCGTCAAAGATTAGGGGGACTGGGATGGCAGCTTCCGGCCCCATTCAACCTACGGCCTGAATGGCTTGCGATTCGACCACGTCCTCGTTGGTAATTGTACTCTGATAACTCTTACGTTCTACCATTGAACCACAGGCCCGTGGTCCAGTCAGAGTCCTTGAAGATGGACCTTTCTAATTTCCTTGGAGATCAATGAGCTAACTTCGAGCAAATTCTTCGCATCAGATCCTCCTTGGTTCGATCCGAAAATCGATATCAATATTTCGAAGGACGCGGTGCTGGGCGTCCCCTGCTACAGGCGACTTTGCTCTAATGTCCAATGAGAGTCAAGGTCAAAGTTAGGGCAGGGAATTAGTCGCCCTTCCTGGCATTTGGTACAAGGCTATCTGCCATGTAGGGGAAAGCGTCTGTTCGCTTTACGTATCGGGTATTTCAAATGGAACCAATCAACTATGGCAGAATAACTGCTTGATATCCACAATTCATCAGTACACACATACTGAATGATCGAGGATGCTGGCGGCACGGTTTCTAGTTAAGAGCTCGGCTACGTGTTTCGCCGAGTCTAAGCGGCAACATACTGACAACGGCGAAGACAACAGCAAGCAGGCTGCACGAACTGATCTTGTTTACAAGGGAGGATTTTGTGCAGATCCATCGCCCAAAGTCCATTGACCAATTCTCTGCATTCGGGTTGAATCGTACCGGTTACCCTAATGATTACACAATTGCGGACTATGCGCAACTGCTCTTTCCTCTCTCTCTCAATTTTTCTCCATTTCTTGCTGACAGTACAGACTCAACGACCGAAATCTTCCTTATTTAATCGTCTATTCACACATCATTGCAAAACGTGCTTATCTTACCTAGTCGCCGTTTGTGTGTGCGTTTTGGGAGCCAGACGGGCTATCTTGTTCTGTCAGTCAAGGAACTAACTCCCGCATAAGGCAACTGACAGTCTCGGACAGTGAACTGGTGCTTCGGAGTGGTTTTCAGCGCGTAGTCTTCACTGACGGTTCGGCCGTCGCAACCGACGATGTCCACCTTGTGCTCCACAGCAACGTGAAGCGGACACGGTGAGTTGCGCATGACTTAGTTTATAATGAGTGCTGATTCGCGTAGCATTTACCGCACCTCTCCTCCTTTCCCATCTGAGCCCGGTACCAAGACAGAGTCATGAAGACCGGAGGTGAGGGAGAGCGCAGGCGGATGGCGCGGCCGAACCCGCACTTTGACGCTCCATTCCACACCTCCTGGTCCACACAACGATTGGCCAAGATTTTAACCAATAACAACAGCACCACAACAGGGGTCAGATGGACGAGGATGACCGGGCAGCCATGCGCACGACCAGTATACCCAGCGGAGCGTAGGCGCATCTATCGGCGGGGAACCAGGTGCCAGAGAACTGCCATCGCATGCCAGGTTTGCTGATCCTGGCATAGCAGACGCTTACAGACCTTTGGGCCCAGAAGGATGACACGTGGCCCTACATTTGCCTGGGCTGTCACCCTTCGAGGCTGGAATAGTCTTCACTGCAAACAATCTGAATCTCTCAAGATGAGCTAAAAGCCTTTCGAACTCTGCCAACTGGCGGGAAAACTCGGTCCTCTCTTCAGGACGGAGAATCAGGTTGCAGTGACTCCTTCTTAGTATAGCCTCTATAGCACTCCCACGCAGATGGGATTCGGCTGGCCCCCTTTTGTTTCTCGTTATGAAAAATTCTGGTCAGTTTTACACGGCGAACCAGGGGGTATGGAGTTAGGTCTAGTTGTGGGTTTCCGCTATGCCAGCCACCTGCACCCTTTCTCACCTCCAGTGCCTTTGATTTTCTCATGACACCGGCCCGGTTGGGGGAGGAGAGGGTGCGGTAGATGCTGCGCAAGCCCACTATCACTGTAAACTAATTCACACGCAAGTCGCCGTCCCTGATTCCACCTTGCTGTAGTGGACATCGTCGAAAACAACGCTCAAATTATCATCGCTAAGGCAAATCATGACAGATGAGAGACGCACAGATTTCTAAGACGTTTACTGTGAAATTAAGTCCAACCCAGTATCCCACTCTGAGCACTCGTAACCACTTCATAGAACTGGACAAAATAATCACAATCTTCTTTCGCCTGATTGGTATGTTTTCCGATCTGATAGGTTTGCCTGCCAAACCTCTTGTTGGCAAAATATTGGTTGCTGAACTCGGTATTACACCATATTCAGCATATAGTTTGCGATTTCTAGTGACTAAAAATTCCCCATTCGACAAACTGGGGCCTAATCAGATAGTTATTAATCCAGAAAACGTCGAACAACCGACTTCCACGTGCTCTGCACCAGAGTTATTGTGGCCACACTCGTCATTCGGGCAAGTTAATGGGTGTTCCCATCTTTTTCCTTGCAAGACGAGCCTACTTTATCCTGGGAGATTATGGTTAATGGGTTTCCTGCTCTTGTTCTCAGATTTCCGAACACATGTCAGGTCGTTTATTGATGCCATACACAAACCACACACTTATGCGTGGGGAAACAGTTGAAGAAGACCAATAATGAAAATTCAAGACCTTGGCTTTTTTAATACTGCTCTTTTGGAAAATAACAACTTCTGGTGCGCCGGAGCAAGACAAGGAAGAGCCAAAGGATTTGACTCAAAGATAAAAGTGACTGAGGTTTCGCGAATAAATCCACGAAAATACTTTCTGCGGTCGGGAAGTGCTTGCTTTTTGAGCGTATGGGAAGTTTAGACCTCCGTTTAAACAAACTGACTGCAGGATACACTTTCGCCTAAAAGGTAGAGGATACCATGACAGACAGTAAAACCTGCAATTAATAATCAGCTGCGAAAGCAGCAGCTTCGTAAATAAGTTATTTTAAGTTTTTTCAGAACAGAAGGCATGCGGAAACCGCTCTTGTAGCCACCAATCACACCCTAGGAGGTACTTTGGCAAAATTAACCGTTAGCTGCAGAAGACGCTGATCTCAAAGTACTCCACAGGGCTTACTGGGATCTATGTCGAAACAGTTGAGCCAGGCATCCTGCGAGATTACACGGTTGGTTAGACAGTTGCCGAGGAAGATATCCAGGCAGGCCAGAGTTGGCATGGCAACCTGCGTCAACATGGCGAGTTCCCTCTCCTCGATCCTCCTGAAAATTGACACCTGTGATTTTGAATATTGCAAGGGTGAAATAGAAGGAATATAACGACTTTGGTGAGGTTAAGTTTGAATTCCAATGGTCTTTGTTTACAGTACGTGGGCTAACTCATGAAATATCAACCGAAATTTCGAAACAAGTTCTCGTTTCGAAAAGCTTAATTAAGTAGGGTTGTAAAACTAGTCATCATCCAGCATAATTATATAATGATCCAGTTACCTCAGGGTGCCTTTTTTCGAATGAACATATTTTGGACTGCATGCAAGAACTATGCTCTGGAAAAAATGATTGTTTAAATAGCATGCAATTTTCTCATTGAGTTTCGATGTCCTTAAGAATTCAATTATCTTCCCTGAAAGAAATGCATACAAATATTCATTCTTTTATTTATTTTGTAGAAAACAACGTCTTCTTTCGATTGTATACTCGAAGGAGGAGTATGATTTGGTTCCAACAAGTTTCTAATTATGAGATTTTTTAATACCGTGAAATAGCCGTTCATAAACTCTCATGTCTCTGAATTTGCGAATGTGGCTTGTAAAGTTAGCAGTATTACTCGAATCCACTGCCTAATTTTATGAACCCCATATGGTCTCCTCTTAATACCGTAGAGAAATGTATGGTTTTCCGTACACGGAAAATATGCTGCTTGTAGTTTTGAAACCCTGAATGCCAGTATAACAGCAGGTCGGGTTCAGAATTATTCGAGAATTAGAAAAGCTTTTTAAAACCGAATTTTACTCCTCCTTCGAGTATAAAATTGAAAGGAGACGTGATTTTCGAGCGAATAAATAAAAGATTGAAAATTTTTATGCATTTTTTCATGAAATATAATTGAATTTTCAAGGGAATCTAAAATCCATGAGAAAATTGCATGCTACATAGGCAGTCATTTTTTTGCATGCAATCAGAAATAAGTTCATTTGAAAGCCGGCAGCCTACCGTAACTGGATCATTATAGAGTTATGCTGCATGATGATTACCCTACTTAATTAATCTTTTCAGAATTTCGGCTGACATTTCAAGAGGTAGCCCACCTGCTGTACGAAAGAAACGCTGGACGTGCTCTCTGAAGGCCTCCTTCGACAGGTCAAGTGTGGCAAATGGCATTGAATGTTGGTCAAGTGAGCGGGTGAACCTTCAAGTAAACCTGAAATCGCCCGTACGGTGGTTCTAATCTTTGTTGGTGATAGGTCTCAGTAGAACAGCGTTACCGATAAAGACGAGGGTGACCGGAATGGCCGGCAACGGTAGGGTGTAGGACCCCAAATAACTCGAGGTAGCCTATGGGCAATGGCATACGTTGAATGGTGGCAGAGGGGTTTTACGGGTGGGGCAACATGAAGGACGAAGATCAGGCGGAATTTAAGAAGACACAGAAAATGAGTAAATCTCTGCCGAAAGTCTTATCTTATGCTGTCACATGGCAAACACATTGGGTGCGATAATGTAAAAAATAGGCCTAAAACCATTTTTAAAAATAACGGATTTTGAATAACCCACCGCTGGCAAGTTTACATGCGGTCAGGAAGCTCAGGAAATTTCGACCAATAGGAACGGTGAGTAATAAGTGATGTTTGCTGTCGCACAGCATTTTAGTGTATATGCTGATGTTTCCAGCTACGCTAGTTTCTACACCCTGCCGTCACCGAATGGCCGTTTCTAGCTTATCAGCCATTGTCAATCTCGGTTACTGATTGCTGATGGCTGTGCCGATTTTCAGCCTGTTGTCCATGCAGTCAGTGAAGGACGCCCTCATGGGAATTATTAAACTTATATCAAAGAGCGAAGTCTCACCCGCTTTTATCCACATCCATCTCGCAAAACCAGAAGCTAAGCAAGGGACCGGCATTGGAGCCATTGAAGTGGATCGGTCTTGACAGCAAGTTGTCCGCCGCCAGTCTGCTCTGACCGTCGCGAGACCGTAGCAGAACGTTTTCGCTGTCTGCGGATCGTGACTTGGGACAGAATGGCAAAAAAACTTGCGAAGTCAGTGACAAGAATGCATGCAAGCATGAGAAAAGGATGTAATGGAATTGACAGGGTAATCTCAAAGGCAAAATTTGCTGACTAGACGAGCGCTACTGTTGAGAAGGCATCATTATCGAAAGTTGGTGAATATAATGAAAATTCAGCCTCCTTGCTCCGACAGTGTGGAATAAAAGGGCTTCTGCAAGACTATCACTGTGAAGCTTACCGCGAGTTCTGATGGCAACTTGCAATCTGGCGAATAACCCGACCCAGATATTTCAGTAGGTTGCCTTTTCAATTTCCTCAGAAATTAACTGCGAACTCGGAGTAGATCAGTAAATTCTAGGTCTATAGGCTCAGACCGAAATTTTTTATGTATGAATATATGACCTGAAGTTTATCATCCACAGCGGGTAACCGCGTAACATTCAGTAACTGCCGACAGGCAGCTTGTAGTATGTTTTAGGGTAAAGGGAAACCATGCTAACAGCACAGGTACTAGCCAAAAGCCCATACACACGTGTTTCGCCGATGTTCTGCCGCTGCATGACACAACTGCGAGGGGTTGGGCTCATCAGTGGGTTCCCCAGCATTCCCCTCTGCTTTCTGGCAGATACCCCAATTTAGAAATTGTTGTTTTTTTAATTTTCTCAGAAATTGACTGCAAACTTGGAGTAGATCAGTATATCATAAGTCTTCAACAAGCTTCGTTCTCTTTACCATATTTCTGGTCCGTCACCCTTCCTTCTTTCCTCCTTCCTCTCTCTCACCCTCGGACTGTCTTTCTTTTTTCCTCTCTCTACCACTCTCTCGCTCTGTTTTGAAAAGGGCAACTCGTCCGTCGGAATGAACGGCAGGAAGTACAACTCTAGGCGCGCAGTGACGTAGGCTGGGTTGAATAACTGTAAGATAGACATGCGCGGCCAAAATCGCACACCTTCTTCCCACACATAGCGTTGGTTAGTGGCAAGACAACTGAAGATGGTCTTGGGTGCAATACTTGATCTGGCCTAAATATTTCGTCTTAACGCCGCACAGCCCACCTGATTCACACATGTTGGACGAATCGGCATATACAAACTGATCGGTCTGGTGCACAGGGACTTCGACTGGTCTTCATCAGGTTTGACAAGCCAGTGGAAGCGTTTACAGGAGATGTAACCATTGTGCAGTTGGCAACTGGAAGTCAGCTCGGATCAGAGCGGAATGACCAACTCGCACGCGAAGACATTTCATGTGAACGTTAATCGGCCAAAGGGCTGGCGCATCCACTGATACATCGCATGCAGCTAGCGGTAGTTAACTGGACTCATAAAGAGTCCCCGTTGATGGGGAAAGTGTGGATAATGTACCAGATTTGGATTATGTCGAAGAATACGCACGCAGCATCGAAATAACTGTATCAAGCGCAAGGTCATAACGGCCGCAAGCAGGTGCGGACGAAGTGGGTGGAAGCATTTGACCGCGTCTATTAATGTCATACATGTGCTGGTGCCTCATTCCCCAGAAGCCAGACTTCATTCATTTGGATATCGCGTCTGTGAGAGCCGTTTAAGATCCAATTAAGAAGGAGCCTCACTTCAATGAAACAAGTCGTTCCATCAGTCAGAAACGGTCCAAGCTGCGACTTTTAATGCACTAGACTGGCTCAGAAGTGGGTCAGGTTCATTCTAATGAGGCTGTTTCAAGGCAACTGGCGACAACGTTGGGTGTCGTGAACGAAGAAGGATGAAGATACTGTTTTTGTTCCCTGTAGGTCCGACACAACAGTACCGTCCATTATTAAGGTTCGCGGTTGTGCCAAATGCGTGAAGAGGGTGCAGTTTACTAGAAAGAGACTGATAAAAAAGTTAGAACGTTACTGTAGCTCGTAGTAGCTTAATCGAGCACAGCAAAGGGTCCATTCTCTCTCTTTCGCATTCCAGCAGGCAAAGGGTTTGGAAATTTCCTGCAGACATTTATTTCGTCCGAGGGATTTGTGGGCAGCAAAAACTTTCGCAACTGATTTTGAGCTGCACCTTCCTGCTTTATGACGTGAATAAAGGATAATCAATAAGATCACCCTGGGTTTGTTCGAAAAATCAATATGATGATCAGGCGGTTACAGCTCAGCGTATGATGATAGTTCGACGATGTCTAAAATGTGCTCCACAACAAGGTACAGCAGATACGGTGAAATGCGCGTAAATTAGTTTATATTGATAGTAGACAACTCGATGAAATGTGCATCTCAGAAAACGACAGAAAACCCAGAAACACTGCTGAATTTTCTTTCCGGGAACAAAAGAAATTTGCTGTGCTGAAACATCAAACCCAGAAATTGCCTGCCTTAAAAAGAACTTCTTTGGCCACCGTTATCCAGTCCGTTTCATTCAGAGGTATAGTAAATGTCTTCAGAGAAAACAGCCGGAGTAATAATTTCCAAAAAGCCTCGTTGTAATATCTATGCCATATAGGGGAACAATGTTGCGAATATGTTCAGGCGGTGCTTACCTTGCAACACTGAAGGGACTTAGATTCCAGTTATATTCACGCTTATTAACTCTATGAAACCGACTCATATTAAAGGAACGAAGAATGCCTTGCCTAAGCGCAGCCCTATAAGCTCTGTCTATGCGATCGCATGTACTCATGGATGCAGACATAATGGGCGACCAAGAAGACAATCGACAGCCCGGTGAGTTGAGCACCTGTCTCATTGACCTTAAAGTCAGAAAACCAGAATAGATAGACTTCTTTAGTTTAGTAGTCGCTAGATGTTACACGCTTCATTGGCTTAATACTGGTCTACACGGACGGTTAAAATACTGCGCTATATTGAGGCAGCCAACAAAGGGAAGGGAAATCTGGTTTCGCCAAACGAGTAGGTTACATGCCGAAAATAATCTTGTCTCAGTAACCTCTAAACTTTAAATCCGCACGATCTTTTCAAGGCCACTTTACTTTCGCTGTCTTTTCCCATCGTGTTTTTAAGCAGTCTTTTTTTATCGTGCAGACTGTATGTTTCGAAACATGACTGCGTCGTTTCTATGTGAATTTTTTGAATAAGTTCGAACTGATGCCTACCTGATGCTTGTTCCCCTATTGAAAAACGACGAGAAGTGACTGAAAACCAGCTCAAGGATTTGACAATACAAATAAATCTTGGATAACAAACTAGTTTCCAAGTTAAGTCAGGAAAAAGATGTTTAAGTTTGCTTATTTTATTCATTTTGGTCAGGGAAGGCGCACGTTGCGGTACGAGACAGTAGTCTTCCACTTTGGGGGGCGGGGGGTGTTTTGTTTCTATGACATCCAGCGCCTACCTAAAGTGCATGCAAATGGGACAATTGCCAGCACTGGCCTCGACAGCATTTTCCTAGACGAAGAGTGACTCCCCTGTTAAAACGTTCTCTCACTTGCATACTATCTGGCCGAATGCACTTTCTAGTCAGTTATTTTCACATATGCATTTTATGGGCTTGACAGGGTCTTTGCTGTTTAGCGGGCAAACCACAGTCCTCCATAACAGCGAAAGATGTCAGGTTGGTTCTCTGCAAGTTGCTTCTGTCTGGAAGCTCGAAATGAACAGGAGCACATACAAGCACGCAAAAATTGACATTTTATTTTCCCTCCCTGGGGCAAGAAATAGCCAAGCCGTACAGTCAAGAAGGACCTGAAATATTTGATTTCCAAGACTCGATTATGCCGCTCCAAAAGCATACTTTTTGTCATTAAATGCAAGAGAGTGGGTTTCCTATTGTTAAGAGCCTCCGTCGAGTAAGGTGAATAAATTCGCAATGAGATGTGCACTTACGTTTGGCAGAAGGAGCTGCTGGAACCACTGAATGAGCTGGTACTTGAAGTAACGTCTTCGTACAGACCAGTTGCATAACGTAGTCAAATCTGCATGGAAAGGGAAACTTAAGGTTCAGCGATGATACCAATGTAGACATCAAAAAGTCAATTCCGGCAAACGTATGATTTCGATTATTCCTCATCAGGCCTGTAAAATTATATAAGGGAGGGCAGAATAGCAAAAGTTAAACATCCAATAAAAGCTGAAGGACGTTCAGAGGTCAGTGGTCAGATCCTAGTTCTGTCTGAAGTTTAAGGAGGGGGAAGGCGTCTGGCGATTAGCTGTCCTTGTTTCGGCGTTATAACGCGACGTGGCGGGTATGCTGGGTCTGTCTTCACCCAGGGGGCCTTAGTGTCTGTACAAACGCTTTATGCAAACACAAGGCTGGGTTGGCTAACCGTATGGCCACTACTTTTGCCGTCGCAAGCGTTGGATGACGCAGGAACTTGGAGTGTCTCGTCGACACTTTATAGATGACTCGGAATGCTCGGTTGACGTCTACCCTGTGAGCGCTGTCAACCAACTGAGCCACAATTGCTCTAGAAATGGACTTTTCCCCACTTCGATTTAGCCAAACAGGATGGCGCTCACGCATCCGTTCGATCAATATAACCTTCCCCACAAGAGCAAGTGAAACTTAAGGGTAATCATCAAGTAAACTACCTCCTGGGTGCATTACACACAGAAAAAGGTCAATCTTTCATTGTTCGGGTCTCACCGCAGCACACGCGCGCACACGCGACAGTTCGACCGTCGATTTCGACGATGCCCACCGTGTGCTCCACAGCAGGATGGGAGCGGGGAAAGTGACTTGTGCGAAAATTAGTTTATAGTGAGCGTAGACTTGCGCAGCATCTATCGCACTCCCTCCTCCCACCCTGGACCCGGTGTCAAGACAGAGTCAAGAAGACCGGAGACGGGAGGAGGGTGCAGGTGGATGGCACGGTCGAGCCCGCACCTTGACGTTCCACTCTACATCCCCTGCTCCGCACAACGAATAACCAGGTGTTTGATTAAAAACAGCAATGGGGTGATGGCAGGGGTCCCAGTGTGCGCGACGTTCGATGGCAACCGAATCCGCCACCGCACTCCGAAATGTCGGCATTTGTTACGATGTGCAAGTCTGATAACAAGAAGCCAGAATCCGATATGGCCCCGTGTTGGTCCAGCGCACCTACCACGTGACCCGCTTGAGGGACACACACACATCGGAAATAAACAATTAAGAAGGATGAACAGAAAGACCGTGAAGTGGATAGTAGGTGGCTAATTCGAATGACAATATCGTAACTTCACAAGGCGGAAACTGTAGGCGTCTTCTGCCTTCACTGTCGCCACTACATACGCAGGCTTTAATGTGATACTCCACTAGTCATTTACTAGCATAAGGTCAAAAGGTCTGAAAGCGTTTACAATGCCAGCATCAGCAAACTATGGCCCTTGCAGCCTGGTATACGCTGGTATTTCCCAGACACCTGGCCCCCTACCGGCAGATGCGCTTGAGGCCCTGTTGGGTGGGCATGGCTGCCCACTCATAATCCTCGTCCTTCTGACTCCTGTTGGGGTGTTGTTGTTGTTGGTGGTCGTGGTGGTGGTGCTGGTGGTGCTGGTGGTGCTGGTGGTGGTGGTGGTGGTCAAGAGCATGTTGTGGAGTAGGGGTTGTGGTGGAATGCCTAGGTGCGGGTCCGGCCGTGCCGGTCACCTGCGCCCTACTCCGCCTCCGGTCTTTTTGACTCTGTCTTGACACCGGATCCAGGTAAGAAGTGGGGGAGAAGAAATGAGGTAGATGCTGCGCAAGTCTACGCTCACTATAAACTAATTCCCGCGCAAGTCAGTGTGCCTACTGAAACTTGCTTTGGAGCAAACGGCGGACATTGTCGGAATCGACAATCGAACTGTCAGTACCAGCACGACCTCCGCACACCCCTGGTCCAGCTCATCAACTCGATACAAGTTGTTTACGAAATCCAAAACAATTTCGCCCCCTCCGAATCCTAATTTTACAATTGGCAGAGAGTTGAATGGTGCATAAGAATGAGAAGAGAGGATATGACCAACACTGGAGAAGCCACCCCACGACAAATCAACACATTCTTCCCTGGGATAAACTCGACACGCTTCCATCCACCATATCGAAGTACGAGACGTGGCTGGAAAGGTTGCCAACTGACATATGGACCTGATTAAGACGTTATCTTCGTTGAGTCCTTCCATATAGCATAGCGCCGTACAAGCAGCCTTGCTTCAGTCCACCTCAGCCGTTGGACTGTCCTCACCATCACCACCACCTAACACGGCTTTCCGAGCGGGCAAAGCTTAACGTCGACGGAATCGTTAAAAGTAAGTGTACATCTTTCAACGCCACGGTTTTAGCGCACCGTGACAGATTCACCAGACAAAGCGTATATAAAGGATCGTCAAAGCAGCCCAACCCCGATTCAATCTCCATTGCTTTCACACGAATTGCATAGGTATTACGAGAATGCGTCCTACCCTAAGCATGTGTCCATGTTAAATTCGAGCCAGTCCCCTACGCTACTTAGGCTGACCTAAAAAACCAATTTCGAAGGCCAAATAGCTGCCCCGACTGGATAACTGTTTACATTGCTCTTGGGGTAGATAAAAAGGACGGTGACAAGGACTTCCGCTATTTGCCGTCTGAGAGTTCGGCCAGAGAGCGGAGACTGAGTCGGCTGCTGTTTCGATATCAGTTGCATCCCAAGAAACATCAACAACTAGAAACGCAAGCATGCGCGTGCACTGCACAGTGGCTGACATAAACTGAAACAGCGGTGCTGTTGAACCACTAACTAGACATTATCCGTGAAATGCCAACGCAGTTTGGTTATTCATGTTAATGTTTTTAGCCTTTATTAAGATGCATCCCGCGTAATCACGATCTCCTCTTCTAACAGCATAAAATAGTCATGTCCTGTTTAGAGGGAATTTTAATGTTAAATCTGCGACAAGCAGCCTTTGTGTTTCGGTAAACTTTATAAACAGGGAAAAGACAGCAGAATGAGCGAGATTTCAAAGGGTTGCAATTTAAGTTTGTATCGCTTAGAGATCTTCAGAAGGAAAACGTCTTCCGGGGTATCGAGGGCCGACTACTAACTTACGGTAGATGTGCTGTCTCGTAACCTAAATTCTGAAATGTGTTTCAACTCGAAAAGAATGCATAAGTGGGGTTGTAATATTAATTGGCACGTCGCATAATGTTCCAGTCGCGTTGGAATGCCGACTTTCGAACGAGCTCCTTATCGAGCGCCTTTGTAAACTGCATCCCATAAAAAAATGACAATTTGATTAACATGAATTTTTCTAATTGATTTTTTGACACCTTCACAAATTTGATCATATCTAATGGGCAATATGTACATAATATTCTTTTTTACTCATTCGGTAGTTACTTGCATCTTCTTTAAGTATTATACTTGAAAGAAGAATAATTTTCGACTTTAAACAGTGCCCATTTATGAGAGTTCTCAAAACAGTGAAATATCCAGTAGTACAGCATCGCATTAACCCATTCATTAACGATGCTTATGAAGTGGACCGCATGGTCTACATTTATTTTAAAATACTATGAGTCATATATGTCCTCTTCATAACAACACATAAAAATACATGACTCTTTTACACGAAAGTAACTAGCCTGTAGTTTAAAAACCCTGAATGCAAGCACAACGGCTGGTCGGGTTCAAAATTATTCGGGAATCGAAGCCAGAAACACTCCTTCGTCAAATATAGCATTTAAAGAAGACTAATCAGCTATTGAATGACTAAAACTGAGAATGTTTTTGCGCAAGTTTTCTATAATCTATAGGACCATCGAAAATCGATGGAATATCACACTGGTACATAGCCATTTTTTACGAGATGTAGTTTATGCGGGCGGCCGATAAGGAGCTCGTTCGAAAGCCAGCATTCGGACGTGACTGAAATGTCTTGACATTATGCGACATGTTAATTAGCGTGACAACCCTACTTAAGCAATCATTTTGGATTGAAAAAACACCTCAGAATTTAGGTCAACACTTTAAGAGATACAGTATCTACGTTTGTGAGGTGAAATTAGTTAGTGAAAACGCTGAGCACCCGGAGGAATATACATAATGAGCATATATATATATCTGCTATGTGGTCAGAAGTCAAAATGAATGTGTTACTATTTATTTTTATTAGAGCACCCACGACCTACCTCGGCACTCAGAATAGTAGCGGATGATGGAGTCAGGGGTTGCCCGGTGACCGTGGAAATATCGCTCATCACCGCAACGTGGGTCGTTGTGTTGGCAGTAGCAGATGTTTCTGTAGAGATCGCAGAGATGCGAGTAGGTGACACCGTCCACGCACACCTGAAGGTAGTACACACAGGGAGGGTTAATGCCTTCTCGTGCGCATTCAGTTAGGCATTCACGCTGACGCAGGCTGACAGATAAAATAACCGAGAGGGCCGATTTTTACTGCGAATCAAGTGGGCGCAACTCCAGGGTTCTAGACCGATGGGTTTTTTGTTTAATCGCTATCACGTTGGATGCTGGCAGTAGGGTGCTGCAATGCTTACATGAAACCACGCACCCCAAATGTCACTCGAATGTGCTAATCAGCAAAATATAAATACACAATAAGTACAGTAGGTGGTTTAACTCATGAAATGTCAGCCAAAATTCCGAAATACGTTTTCGTTTCGAAAAATTAATTAACGAGGGTTGTAAAACTAATAATCATGCAGCATAATTTTATATTAAGTCAGTTACCGCGAGATGCCGGCTTTTGAACGAACTCCTTTCCTATGTAAAAAATGACTACTTAATTAGCATGCCTTTTTCTCACTGATTTTCAATGTCCTTCAAACTGAATTATGTTTTCTGAAAAACGAGCATAAAAGTGTTCATTATTTTGCTCATTCGGTAGAAAATTAGGTCTTCTTTCAAATTTTATACTTGGAGGAAGGGTATAATTTGGTTTTAAAAAAGTTTCTAATTGCGAAATTTTTAATACCGTGAAATGACCGTTCATAATACGTCATGTCTCTGCATTTACCAATGTGGCTTCTAAAGTTGACAATATGGTCCAAATGCACTGCTTAATTTAATGAACTCCATATGATCACCTCTTAATGCCGTAGAGACATGTATGATTTCCCGTACGCGGAAAATATAGGGCTTGTAGTTTGGGAACCCTGGATGCAAGTGTAACGGTAGGTCGTGTTCAAAACTGTTCGGGAATTAGAAGAGTGTTTGAAAACCCAATTATACCCTTCCCTCCAGTATAGAATTGGAAGAAGACATAGTTTTCCACCAAATGAGCAAAGGAATGAATATTTTTCTATGTGTTTTCCTAAAATATAATTGATTTTTAAGGGCGTTGAAAATCAATGAGAAAAATGCATGCTGTTTATGTAGTCATTTTTTACGGAATATGGTTCGTTCGGAAGCTGGCATCCAGAGGTAACGGAATTATTATAGGACTGTGTTGTAAAGCGATTACTTCTATAACCTTACCAGAATTAAATTTTTCGAAACGAAAACGCCTTTCGGAATTTCGGTTGACAATTAATGAGCTTGCCAACTTACTGTATATGTCAGGCTATTAGGGCTATTCCTAAGTGCGTGGTGTTATTAGACTCGCGTTGTGACGTTGATAAGATCAACCTACATCGATGTTACGGTATGACCCAGCCGATCTTAAAATCATGACTGCTTTCTCCCAGTCATTTTACCGTCAGATCGAAAATACAAAGCTGCGAATTTGGCTAATGAGGCTGACTTCCAACAGTAGACATTTGAGGTTGAAAGTATTAAAGGATGAGCTGGCGCAATATCAGCAGCTCGTTCAAATATTGCGGATAACATTAAATGCTCTGACCTCTCAAGTTAAGACGAGTGTTTTAAGTAAAGGTTTGGTGAATTTGTTTTGTCCGGTTTGACAAGAAAAAACGATCCCTTCGTGTTCTTACTTTCTAGCTCTGTGCAAACTCTGCCACTAGAATTTCGTGAGTGTTGGTGGAGGAGATATTGTCACGGCATTTGCGAGAACCTTGAAACTAATGATTTCGAGGGACTTTTAACTAGTTGAGTTGATAATAGGACTGACACATACGCCCCTCTAGACAGGACATGAGAACAGGAACCGTTCACGATGCGAGTGACTTTGAGCCAACCTCCAGCGTTAGGTTTAAGATTAGGCTAAGGTTAGGGATTAGGTCCGAGGCTGAAGTTGAAGTCAGAAATAAGGTAAGTCAGGATCAAGTTTGGTGTTAACTGTAGGTTTAAGTTTTAAGGTCAATATTAGGGCAACAGTTCAGTTTTATAATGCTGTTATTGTTGGGGTTAGGACACGGAAATATTTTGCGCAGATCCACTTTTAATACTTGGGCGAAGCGTGCCTATTCACATGTCCCGTCTAGGTGGCCGCATAAGTCAGTCCTACCGACTTAATATAAAATGTTAGTACTTCGCCGTAACTTCAGGCACTAAAATACACACTGTATGACATATTTTAAATGGCATAGAAAAATATGCGATTTTATTTACGCGGAACGTATGCACCTTGTAGACTGAAATAACTAAGCGCTAATGCAACGAACGGTCAGGCTGAAAATTATTTGGCAATTAGAAAACCTTTTCAAAACCTATTTATACTCCTTCCTTGAGTGAAAAAAATAAAGAAGACGTTGTTTTCTATTAGTTGACTAAAAGGAAGCATATTTTTGTTTATTGTTTCTATAAGATATACTTGAATTTGCAAGACCATCGAAAATCAATGGGAAAAATGCATGCTACATAAGTAGTCATTTTTACCGAGTACAGTTTATACAGGAGATTGAAAAGCAGTGTATGCAAAAGCTGACATCCTGCCGAGTCCGAAATGCTATAAGATTGTGCCAAAAGATAATCAGTATTACAACCGCGCCTAAGTAATCCTTCCCAACCGAAAATGCATTTCAGAATTTCAGCCAACATTTCCTGAGATTGGTCACTCACTGTAATATAGAATGTTAGTACTTTGCCGTAACTTCAGGCACTAAAATCCACACTGGATGGATAATTGACTACGACATATTAGGTCAAAAAGGAAGTCACGTCAATCAGTCTTCTGTTTCCTCCCATTTCCTCCACCTTGGTGAAAAGTTGTTTGCATCCCGACCACTTTCCGTAGGTTACTTTACTTACAGTTTACAAGTTTTTGTTAGGGATAAGTTAATCCGGAACCGCTTACCCTTGACTGATGGTTTGACCAGTCCGACGGACAGGCATCATAGCAGAGACACTTGCCCTTCCGACAGTACTCGCCCATGGAACACTTGACATCAGCGCAGGAAGTTTCATAGTCTGCAAGCAGAGAAGGAGGACTGTTTGAAAATTTTTCCAAAAAATGGATCTCAATGCGCAAACCAAGGCTAAGGAAGTAGGTTCGACAGAGATTCTGCTAAATATTCTGTTATGTGGGCTTGTGCTCGTTAAGGACATGGAATTACTTCCGATACCAACCTCTGTCACACCTATCCAAGACCTATGTAAAAGACGACTCGCGGCCCTATGGGCCGGGTACTTTAATTTCAGCCTTTTCCAATTTATTAAAAGCAGACGGGTTATGGAAGGGTTCCGTAGTTGTTTGCCCCCTAAAACGAGCCACGCGGTAGACATGCTGGACCAACAGGGGGAATAGATGGGAGTCCAGCAGGCGTTAACGGAAATGCGCACCACTAAGAAATGCCAACATTGGGGGCTTCCGGAAAACAATGGCACAACTTTGGTGTGCAATATGGTGCACGCTGGCGATCAGGTAGTTTCATGAACTGTGGATGAATTCCAGATGAGTTCGCAACGAAAACTCTGATGGAATAGGCTTGTATTTTCAGCTTCGTGTTTTCTGCTGTAATGAGCGTCATGGATCCACATAAACTACTGAAGTGAAACGGGAGGCGCGATCGCTGGGACAAGAACTGTACTTGCCCGGACGTTTCGAATTCCTGCTAGGACTCATCATCAGTGACAATAGCAGATACGGAAAGCTACCTACCAGCATATCTGTGTAGAGCGTAAAAGGATTCTTTACGATCAGGTAATACGACCTCGTTCTCGATCACGAATGCCATTCAATGCGACTTACATTTATCCTCCTCAAGATAAATCAACTTTGAACTCACTATTATGGTCATGCATCATGGGCCGCCAACTTCCCTATACGCTAAAATCGTGATCACTGCCATTCATCTGCGTCGCGCCGCAGTGGCCCAGCTCCTTCTACCTGGGAGAGTTATCCTAGTGTGTTTCAAACTCACAGAGGATATTACAGCCTGGACCCTTAAAGTTCGGAAGGCCTTCAGTAGGTCTCCATTTTCACTTTGCCGCCCTGGCGACACTATGCTGAGAACATAGAGGCTGCCGTTACGACAGCGTTCCTCTACGACTAAGCGGTCTGGGGACAAAGCGTGGGCAACGGGTTCCTGGAATTGGGAGGGGGAAGGTATACTCAACATCTCTGCTGTAGTCAAAAAATTAACTCCCGTTAGATCGGTCACTGTCATACTAGAGCCTGTGCTACGACTATCCCACGTTGACGTAACTACAAGCTCTGGCCTACAGGAAGGACTGAGAACTACACACAGACATCTCGAGAGACTCGATCAAGTGCCTGAATATCAGTCAAGGGAGGTGGGGAAACCCCTTACGCAATATCGGCATGCAAGCAAATCCGCCGCGAGAACTGGTGCTATGCTTCTAAGTCAACCGAGTGCATGAAGATGAGGAGATGGGACCAAAACTGGGTAACAATCGGGAGATGGCACCCAAAAAAATCCGTTATCTAGAAAAAATATCTTTAACAGTGAACTCAAACGCCTTCAGGCTATATCAGCGGTTGCAGGCCTACTTTCACGCACTACTTGTACTTTCCCCGACAGCCTAACATGGACTGGCCGAACGAACATCGCAGGAGGTTGCATGGACGATCGTCGCTGTTACGCAACCTTCCCCATCGTTACACAGGTATACCTGAATATACGGCATACATTCGCATTATGGCAGTTTATTACAAAACAAAATCACTTTTAAATAGGATAAGTCTGCACAGCATGGGACATAAACAGTTCCCAGGCATCGGTCAAAGACATGGCATTGAGGTCAAACCAAAGACGATACTGTACTTCGTCTATGTGAGCCCACACAGCTCGACCACATACAGGGCCTCCCTCGTGGAGTTTCCTTTTCAGTCTACTCCAGTAGGCCTCAATGGTATTGGTGTGCCGTCCGGTGGTAGGGTTCTTGAAGTTCTTTGAGTGGTTAACAGAGAAATGTAGAAAACCTTCTGAGGGAAGACGATTATACGCCTTCCACTCGTCCGTTACCACTATGCTGTCTTTGGCGACCCTTTTTGTAATAACGGAACGGAGAGCGGGCCAACTTCGATCATTCATCTGTTCAAATAAGGCTTTCCGTCGGCTAGTATCGTACATCCCGCCCAGCCACCACCCATAAAACCCCTATTGCCACCTGTCCGGTAAGACAGGCTGCTTTGATTAGGCGGATTTATTTGGGTGCCATCTGCCGACTGTTACCCAAAACTGGAACGACGGGGTACACCGCGCCTTCCACGTGTCCTCCTGCCAACGCACATATCGGACGCTCCTTGGCCACATGGATGTCACATCCCGCACAACAAGGAAACCAAAACTGTAGGAAACACAGGGGCGGGGACAGTAAATCGACGAATGCCGCCAACTTCAGTCAACCCCTCCTCCAATTAGCTGGTGCCGTCGAGGCAAGTCTTAGTCGTTGCGAGCGCCACCGTCAAACAAACCTCTTCACAACTGTTCAAAATCTGTCAGTCTCAGAAACTACTCGATCATAGCCTGCAACAGTGAATCCTAGAAAGATCAAACCATGCTGACAAGTAGAAACCCGACGTGGGGTATAAGGACCGGAACGTCTTCGACAGTCCGCTCACTCGATCGCCGCCGATTTGTAATGCTGCCCTTCTGTTCGCCTCACTCTTCCTGTTAATTCGACTCAGGGACTACGCTGGGCTTCGAACTTACTTAAGACGTCTGTTTTCTAGCCGTCCAGAGTGAAGGAGAGTCGATGACGCCAGCGCCTCCTCTTAGATCCCCAACAACATCTAGCTGCCCATGCTTACTGGCTTGAAGAAAGGATATGGGTTACATGTCCTGCTTAAAAATAGCCTAAATACCGATACTCCTGTCTGTAAATCTACTAGCAAAACAGTCGGTGCAAGTACCTTACTTGCGGGTTAGCATAGCCTTTGTACAGCTTTACTATAGGAAGATCAAATGAATCCTATCAAAGTAAGCCTGTTGAACTCACCTTCATTTGATAGCTGAAAGAAAGATGAAAGCATCGGTTTAAAGCCAATAAAACCAAAACAGCTACTGCAAATCAAATAAGGTTAAGTAACTAAAACCACAGGACTATATAAATCTACAAAATCGATCCACTGACTTACCGAAAGAAATCGGAGCAAAGGCAGAGCCCTGGACAAAGCGAAATGTACCGCCATCACCAGTTTTCAACCTCTTACTCGTTTGCACGGAATATCTCGTTTGTTCCCATTTTCTACTCATTTAAGTAGGCGAGGATGGTGTGCAGTTGAATTAACGTTTGAGTAATTTGATGAAATAAGTAACTCCCACTTCATTTGTAACCTTAACTATCTCAAAATTACAGATCTGCCAAGTGATTTAAGCACTGGAAAATTACTTTAAAAACAGAAGACTGCCTACTTTAGTAGTAACTCCCGACCCAAAGTGGGACCAAATAAAACGGTCAGAAAACAATGACAGCAACTCGGCAGGGAGTTTCTTGTGCGGTTAACGAGAGAGGGTTACAGTAAAGCTCAGGCCTGTTTAAGGGCTACTTTAACTAAGTAAATTTCGAAGGCAAATATATTTCCTAAAAAGGTCATATGCCTGAAATAGTAATGTGTTAGACAAATTGCTTTGAACCTAACTGATGATTGACAAAATTTTGGAAAGTTCCCCAAAAATAAGTATGAATAAATGTGCGTTTTTTTCTGATCGACTTCGACGGTACTTGGCTTTGACGACTCCACTGTTTGTCTTTCTAGCGCATAACGTACCACATATCAGGAGAATGCCATAGGAATAAAATTTTGCCCATATCAGCCATGAGGCCGGAGATTGTCCGCGGAAAATATATTTGTGCTGCAACTAACTTACGGGATGCGATCATTGAAGCAATCAGTCGGCGTCAATTTGATTTTAAAGGAATATTTCCCCGGAATGAATTTAAAGCAAGCAAGGACAGCAGAATTTAATGGTACCACAAAATTTCGCGACGGCTTCTCAACTGCTGCCGGTCGTTGCATAACAGAAATAACAAGTGAGAAAGGTACAAAGGTTTGAATTTCGACAGAGAAAATCGATGTAAAACAGCAAGGTCAACATGTACTGCGCGTATATAATCGATAAAATGGTAACTTCAAAATACACTTTTTCATTCTTATGTTGCTAGTGAATGATTGCTGTGAAGACTAAGAAGCTGTGTGATCTTCGTTGCCTTCCTTCAAATCACGCTTTTAAGTTCACCGTTCGAACTTCTTTTGAAGAGAATCTGCTACACCTTACTGCCGCGTGTTCGGCCATTCTCATTCGGAGCTGTCTTCCGGTTTCTCCGACGTAGTTGCTTTGTCCGCAACTGCACCAGATCCGATAAACGACTCCAGACGTTTCTAGCCGTGACAGTGCGTCTTTCAGTTTCATGACCAAACGCCTGATGGTTTTCTCCGGTCTATGTGCCACTGCAATGATCACACCAAGTGCGACGATCCCGGATGAAGGGGGAAACCGTGAATGTTCATAGGTATGCGGTAGCATGGCTACTGCATCCTATAAATACCGCAGCCCCTTGTGTAAAAACCACCCGTTTCTGCCTTTTTGTCTCTGATGATGGATTCGAGTGGGAATCCGAAACGTCATGCTTATAAATCTCTTGTCCCGGCGATCGTGTCTCCTTCTTCAAGTTTCCATTTTATTGAAGAAATAAAGCATCAGAAAATTTCCAACAAAACCATGATATCCTTGGATGTTGCATCACTATTCGCAAATGTACCACTTGATGAGACTATTAATATCATATGCGCCCACGCGTCTGAAACCCGCCTTTCACCCGAAATATTACGTGACATGTTGAAACTTTGCACGAAAAACGTTCAATTTCTGTTCAATGGACAGCTATACAGACAAATCGATGGAGTAGCAATGCGAAATCCTCTTGGTCCAACCCTTGCAGACATTTTTATGGGTCACTTAGAAGAAAAGTTCTCATGAAAATTGAATAGGAAAACACTGTACAAAAAATATGTAGACGACATTTTGCTATTGTTGATAACGAAGATGAAGACAGAGACTTTCTTTTTGCCATGAACATTCTCCATCTTACGATAAGATTCACAATGAAGAAGGAGCAATGCAACAAGCTTTCTTTCCTTGATGTCCTCATGGTTAGACAGGAAGATGGTTCAATAATGCGAAACGTTTTCCACAAAGATACATGAAAAGGCCAATAGCTACACTTCTTGAGCTTTTTGCCGATACAACGAAAGCGAAATTTGGTTTACACTCTATTTCAAAAAGCAAAAAAATTTGCTCTATTGAAACGCTCGAGGATGAAATTTCTTGCCTAAAACAGCCCGGCGTAAACGGGGATATCCAGCACGAATCATCGAGAAGTACAACAACACTTTACGGCTGAAAGTGACGGAGCAGTCTGTTCCGAAAAAAGTCTGTTATAATATCCTTACCCTTTAAGGGCGACAGCATCTCTAATATCATCAAGCGGCGATTGAGATGCGCTATTGAAAGAACTTACAACTCAGCTGAACCCATCTTCTACAGTCCTACCTAGGCTATCGAAGTTCCACGGGCGATGGATGTCTTGCCATTGCACGCCACGTCAAATTGTGTTTACGAATTTACATGCACTTGTGGATGCAAGTACATTGGGCGAACGCAAAGATAACTGGCAGCCAGAGCAGTTGAGCACCTGCCTAAATGGCTTCTAAAGCAGGAGAATAAGACTCCATGATCTTCTATTACAAAACATCTCCTTGATAGTGGCCATTCGGTTGGTCCCAAAACGTCTTTTCGAGCATTAGTTCGAGCAAGGACTACTGGTTTATTGCGCTACCTGGAGGCAGCCTATATACGGCGGGATAAGCCCGACCAATGTAAACAGTTAGACCACGTGGTCAACCTCAACTTGCCGTGGTAGACGAGCCCTTTTGATTTTCGAAATCCCTCGGCATGTTTACTGCCCCATTTTCATTCCTATGTTGCATTTTGAAGTTACCATTTTATCGATTATCTACGCGCAGTACACGTTGACCTTGCTGTTTTACATAGATTTTCTCTGTCGAAATTCAAACCTTTGTACCTTTCTCACTTGTTATTTCTGTTATGCAACGACCGGCAGCAGTTGAGAAGTCGTCGCGAAATTTTGTGGTACCATTAAATTCTGCTGTCCTTGCTTGCTTTAAATTTAATTTGATTTTAGTAAATCGGCAGTGTCTGAAGAATGTATATTGCTAGTACAGGCATATTTATTAAGTCGTCAATTTTTCGCCAAGTGCGGTTTTTACGGAGAGCCGCAAAGAAGTGCATTCAAGGGCCAAAATCCTAACGAGTCCGAAATATTATAGGATTATGCGTTATGGTAAGCAGTAATCCGACCCCACCCAAGTAATCCTTCCAAATCGAAAACGCGTTTTAGAATTTCTGCTTACGCTTTAAGAGATCAGTCACTCACAGTACATGCGATCATTTGAACAAGAATTTCATTTGCCTGACGTTTCGGATTCTCACTCAAATCCCTAATAAGGACGATGGATGCCCAAGGGGTGTCAGTATTCATAAGCAGCAACTATATCCTATAAATATTACATATTTTTTGTATTCATCATTCATTTTTGTATTGGCTCTGATGATGGGGATTAGTATGGAGATCCAAAACGTCAGACGAATTACATCCTTGTTCCCTTTATCCTCAACAAATATTCATATTCAGGCAAATACTGATGTGTTCAGCTTGTAAAAGTAATTCTGAGGGATCTTAAGACTGTTAAAATGTATGCTTTAAGCCGTGCGAATCGTAATCAACTTTTGGGATGGATAAAAAGGGGAGGGGGGGCAGAAAAGACATACCGCGCGAGCGTCACAATTCCAGATGAGGGCCTATAGAATGAAAACAGGAGTGTAAGAGAAGAAATAATAACACTTATAGAATTACAAATGACACTGCAGATGTATAGGTTTCAAACGATCGCTCATAAGTGACGCGGAGAGCCATAGGAAGCAGTAACTTAGAGAAAGTGCGCCCTCCAATCAGACTGGTATGCAATGCCAGACCACTGCACGCGATTAACCCCGTGTCGGGTAGGCACCGCCCACTTCGCCGAACGGGTTGTTGGGACATGGCTGGTCGTGTGGGGCGAGGAAACTGAAAAAAAGCGCTCGACCTACACTTGTCTGTCGTAAAACCTTTGCAAGAATTACTTTTACCTGGCCTGAATGAATGAATGAACAACAGTATTCGATGGCCATTGTGTAAGGCACAAAGCTTCTTCACTCAGTTGTTCTAAACGACCTCACTGTGTTAGCGTGTGGGAAGGAAGATTAAACACGATCCACTGTTACAAAGCGTTGTTCACTTCAAGCATACCAAGATCCGTGTGCATAACCCACTTTCACAATAGCACACCTTCAAGCATGGAACCATGGAGGTATATGCGTGGATTATTTAGACCATGCTGTACGGAAGATGGGCCAAGAAATCCAGTTTTCCCTATTTATCCCGAAAATATGCCCGTTTTTTGAATGGGGCCAAATGGATCGGCACCTGCACCATGTGACTTCAAGAAAAAGCCTTTTCAAAATTTGACGCATTAATGCTAGTTAGTTGTCTAAACCCGCAATCCCTTCCCATTGAGTCGAGTTACTTCGGCAGATACAGCTATCTATCGGGGCATGTCTTCCAGTTATGAACCACAGTTGTTTAGGAAGAGTCTTGTTTTAGGTACGTCCAGCGGGGTTTCGAGAAAGACCGGCTTTCGTGAACAGATGGCGGTCGCCTCTGCTTTTGCTAGCAGATGCTTACCCAGTGACTTAGGGTACTTCGGTGGGACCTTATAAATCCCGCAGAAGACTGCTTTAGGGCCCACATGATGCCAGAAATCAGTCAAATGTGTGTGAGTATGACGCCCTTTATGCTCCTGATTTCGCCTTTTTCCAAACATGCTAAGAGGTGCTTCCGCATTCTTTTGGATAGGCACCGACTCGTGCGACCAATGTAGCCTGCTCCACAGGAGCAAGTGAAGGAATAAACGCACACTACTGTGCTCTGGGACGGCAACTTGCCATTCTCCTTGTAAGACTAGTTAGTTCGAGAAGAATACCCGAACCCATGCCGCTGAGATGGGATCGCGAGAAAGCTTGGTCAAAGCACCTCCCTAGGAGATCACTCGTCGCATCTCACTTTCCCAGTTTAAATGTGGGGTTTTGCGAATGATGTTTTATACGAGGTCAGGAGAGTTTATTTATCAGACGAATATTATTAGGTGTTCTTGGCTGGGTTTGAGTAATTTATTTGACCCAATTATTAAGGACTTAGCGGCCTCGGTGGGATTCGGACCCACGATAGAAAGGGCAAAGCTTAAGTACAGCAAACGTACCAACCACCCGAACTAAGAGACCCCACCGGGAGTCGTGAGTTTAATCCCATTTTGGATCAAGTTACTCACCCAGCCAACTGGAACGTATGGACTCCAGCTTAATGCCCAAGTAGACTTTCCTAAGCCATTGAGCCATAATCCAGCAGACTCATTTATAGGCATTTAAGGCCAACAATAGTAGGCAAAAAATGTCTGTTATTCATCTCCTCTGAACAGGAGAGAGCAGGCCAATCACGTAAAATTTAACGGCGTTTTTAACTGAACAAGAAAACATGCAGTTAATAGCACCATCATATTTTACATATTCCGTCCTATTCGTCTTGTTTAATTGTATCCCTTGGAAAAAAGTGTTCCAACTATCCTCTTTATCTAAGATGAAGTGGGTGCGTTTGTTGCGTAGTGACACCTGTAACGGTTGAGTATTTAGGACCTAATACCACCCTTTCGGATTTTGGATGTTCCTACGTAGGTGCTCCGGGTCGTTGGCCATCTGTCTGCAAACATTTTAAGCATTTATACAGTCGCATAATACTTTGTGCGCATTTTCCCCGTAAGATCGAGCGGCCGTACGATAAAACGCTTTAAATGACGTCGTGCGGTTTTGTCTTTCGAAGTTTCCTTTTGCGTTTCGAGTAAACTTGACTCCATCTTCGAGGTAGATGATTTCGTCAACTCACATCACTTAAATACTTCCAAATGCTATCTTTTTATACGGGCTGAAAAATGCAAACTGTCGACACATCTTCCCTCTCCATAGCACAAGTAAGATCTGTGAGAAACTATAACGAGCATTAAAGTTCAACTAGATTCCACCAGTTTTTATCAAGTTGTTCGCGGTCTTAGATATTTGAGCTAGCTTGCCTTGTTAGACACAGACATTGACTGACAGCGCCGAAAGAACAGGTAAATCCTCAATTCGGTTGTTGGTCTGATAATTAAAACGGAAGAACACCTAAGAAATCCCATATGTACAGCCTCATCAAAAGCTCTCTTAAATATATTGGGAGTGTTTGACTGGAAATATATGTCACAAAAAAAGATTTATTCATGAGAGCAGTAGAACTCATTCCTAATATCTTGCGGCTTGGCGTGCTTAAAAGATTTTTAATAATTTCCACATTCGACGAATTTTCTGCTGAAATTCAAAGAAAGGATTAGGAAATTTACTTCGGAAATGATCACTTTAGACTAGTCTCAAGTCCATACTCCGATTCTCTAGACTTAATTCTGGCCTCCAATTGATAAACTTGAGAAACTTTCTAATTAGACAGCAGCATTTTGCTCAGCGTCCTTTAAAAAGTCTTTCCTGAGACATTTTTTGTTAATTATGGCTCGTTTAAAAAGTGCTTTAGACAATGGATGCTTCTTCGCCGCCCTATCGGGCCCTTCAAAATTCAAGTCTGTTATATATTTCCGCCGGTGTCTGCCAATTCTGAGGGATACAGAATTTTGAGGCCATGAAAAACGTTAGGAGAAGTAGCTTTATCTGAAAGAAAGCGAAAATTGATTAGGTGCACTGTAGAAAAGGGCTTTTCTTTTCAGGACCTGTTTCCTGCTATTTCAGCAATCCCGTGCTATGTTTGGAACCGTGCTTTCAGGCGCGTCATTTGGAGTTACTTTCGGATTCCCTTCGTGCTACATTTTGTAGCCCTCGGCTTCATCAAGACCATCCTTGCCAAATACCAAAATTAAGGAAT
>CACRXP010000336.1:579298-593579 GCA_902702965.1 Spirometra erinaceieuropaei | reverse complement strand
GAACTATTTTCTAATGGGAACTTGAAAAACATGCAGTCTATATAAACAGTTTCCTGAAGTAAATTCGATATCCAAAACATGACACGGAAGGCTGTTGAAAAATAAAGTCATGTCAAATTATGCTGGATAAAAACGGAGTATGAAGAGGTGAGCACATTCTGAGCCCCATGACTCAGAGGATTTCATTTAGCACGAAACCTCTAAGGAATTTGACCACCACGTTTTGACGATAAATAAGTTATAAACTACCAAACAGTTCAAAATTTTTGCCACAAACGCCAGCGACCCCTACTCCTAGGGTATTTTTATTTTCGTTTATGAAGAAGACGCCGACTTGTCCGATTTGGTAAAACTGACCATTCTTGATAGCCTTTCAGTAAAATAATTGATTACCGATGTCTGATTACCTTTCTATCTGAAGAATTAAATTCTTCCATCTAGTCAGATTGACAAACACAACGCCTCACCCGATGCAGTATTTCCGTACGTAGGCAGTCGAGTCCTTCACCTTGCTGACGTCGTTTCGAATCCCACCAAGGCCACCGAGTTTTCCACAGCAGGGTCAAATGAATCCGAACTTGTGCAAAATTAGTTGGCGAAATGACATTTTTGTGTGTGGACCTTGGATTGAAATTATTTATCATTAAGTCCACCGACAAGACTGATGTGAACTCAGTGATCCAGACTTTTAGGGCATAGATTTTCTTTCGCGACGGCAAAGTCTAATTAATAAAACGTCCAGTCCCTGCCTCGAAAGCTCACCTGAGGCCGAACGAAGTACCGGTCAGAATAGCTGGATCTTTACTTCAAATAACTCAATGAATAAAGAGTTTGCAAGTTGATTCCGTCTCCCAGCTCTGTAGAATTTATATGCTTCCGAACTCGTGGCTAGTTCAGGAACGGAAAGAATTGGGACTGTTAATATCGAGATCCGAGAAGGGGACTTCTGGTCGAGAAAGGGCTCAGGATGGACGTACTTCACATTACGTAAATGAAATAAAAGACGGAAGGTGTGAGTCCTAACGAATGTGCCATGACAGCACCCTTATGGGTGCTAAATAAGACAATTTATTTATTTATTTGTTTACTGCTAATCCCGACACTAATCTCCTCTCGATAAGTGTTCTCGAGAAGTCGGTAGGCAGGCGGTCGTTGACACTGAAAATGGCTGAGAGTCGGCTGTCATTGCGTAGCAGTACCTGCAGTAGACAATCCACAGCCTGACCCCTAACCCCTGTTCACAACCCCTAACCTTAATCCCTAACCCTAAACGCCAACCTTAGCTCCTAACCCTGACCCATAACCCCTAGGCCTTAACCCCTAACCCCTGACAGGTACAGCTGCGAAATGAGATTTTGCCTGGCTGAGTCCAGTTTAGCAATGATAGCTTAGACCAGATAGAGGATAAACAGTGGGTGTTTAATTTCCGAGGAAATTAATGCGCGAACTTGGAGTAAATCTCTCGAAACGGACCTTTTCAGGCACGGTCCAAAGTTTGATATGAATATTTGAGCTGAAATCCATCAGCTACTGCGGAATAACCGCTTAATATTCACAAACCGCGAACAGGCAGCCATTAGTATAGATTTGTGCAATGATTTGCCGTACTAACAACACGGGTATTAGCTAAAAGCCCAGACACGCTTGTTTCGCCGATCTTATGCCGCTGCCTGACGCAGATGCGAGGGGTTCGGCTCGTCAGTGGGTCCCCCAGCTGCCCCCGTGTGTTTTCTGGTATATGAACTCCAGTTTCAACTTGCCTTGTTTAACTTCCGAGGAAATTAATGTGTGAATTTGGAGTAAATCTTTCGAAACGGGCCTGTGTTGTTAGTACGGCAAATCATTGCACAAATCTATACTAATGACTGCCTGTTCGCGGTTTGTGAATATTAAGCGGTTATTCCGCAATAGCTGATGGATTTCAGCTCAAATATTCATATCAAACTTTGGACCGTGCCTGAAAAGGTCCGTTTCGAAAGATTTACTCCAAGTTCGCGCATTAATTTCCTCGGAAATTAAACAAGGTGAGTCCAGTTTGGCAATGATAACTTATACCAGATAGAGACTGAACAGTCGGTGTTAGTCAACCATTTGAAAAGCTGTCCATTTCACCTCCAAAACTTCGGTAGAGATGGGATGCTCTAGCCCTCTTCTGTAAGACGTGTCAAAATGTTTTCCAGAACATAACTTATATATTTAATAATTTAAGAGGTTTTCTAGAAAACGGAAGACGCTAGGTAAGACCGTCGTTTAGAAGATCGTGTATTTCCTGCTGGAAAGGGGATACCTATGGTCTCGTGGGCAGGCACAAATAGCTAAGGGGTCAAGACAGCTTCATAGATGGCAAAACACCTGCACTTCTTGAAAGACTTTTAACGACAGACTGACTAAATTTATTCTGAGCAGGGAAATTAAAACGGTAGGGTGGACGGACCAATGGTCAAAGGAAGCTCAAGCTCCACTGATTCCGCTCCTGCAGCCCCTAAATTAAGCCAGACAGAAGCTTCTCCCTAGCCGATATGTCACTTATGCTTCGGAAACTGTCAGACGCAACAAGGCGGAACGAGCGTGTTCCGCAACCTGATCCATAAGCGTCACACTATCACATCCCCCACCGTAATGTGCTGTAATATTCAGCCTTAAGACGATGACTAGTTTTCATGAACCAAAATATGCTTTCGTTTCAAGAACAGTCTTTTCCTCAGTGTTACGAAACTCTGGGGATGCAGAGGAAGCGGCTTTTGCAATAGGACGTCTTTTTTGCACAATTTCATGATTCATACCACTTGTTGTACATATCGAAAGAATAAGAGTACTAATTTCTGATGGAACTGTTGGTCAGATGTGATTATGTAGCCGCACCTGAGGTAAACAGACCCCAGCCGCCTGTAATACGAGGCCCGTGGTAATAGGGTTTTTTACAAGTGCGGCCGGGGAACGCACAGGCGACGAAGTCAAGTAATTGTATGCAAAAGAAAAGCTATTGGTAATGCGCGGTTGTACTTTGAGTGGTTGAGAAATAGTTTCCTAATCCCCAACCCTGGCCTCTAATCCTAAACCCCAACTATAACCCCTAACCCCAACAGTAATGTGTCCATCAGGTGGGGCTACATAATCACACCTTACCGAACTGTTAATAAGACGAATATGGCAACTGCAGCGGAATTCGTAGTTTTTATATGGTTCGGGTCCTTCATTAAATTGTGGCCTCAAGGCATACACGGATCGACAGAGGGCGACGGTGGTCAGACGGCTCAAAGTAAAATTGATTACGTCTTGGGGAACGTGGGGATATTCGACAATGCATGCAATATAAGAGAGGTTGAAGCGAATTATGACACATGCTGCGAGGTTTTGTGTTACTACAAGAAAACTCATATCTAAGCAAGAAGAGCGTGTTTCACGTGTTCCCTTGAAGATCGTTCAAAAAGGAACAGCCGAATAATTTAGTTTGAAAGCAAGTTGATCCATGCGTATTAAAGTTGTAAAAAAAAAACCAGTTACCGTCCCCCATTCAGATGTGATAATGGTCCCAGCATGACTGAACGAAGGTCGCGCGGTGCATTAAGGCGGCATTATTTCGAAGGTCTACCAAAAATTGCTTGATGACGCATCAACCATTTAAGCTACCTTTAAAAATGAGTCAACCTCTGGCCGCTGATTCTCTGTGTACAGTAGGTGGGCTAACTCATGAAATGTCAGCCAAAATTTGGAAATGCGTTCCCCTTTCGAAGAGACTAATTAAGTAGTGTTTTAAAACTAATCCTTTTTCGGCATAATTCTATAGTAATCCGGTAACCACAGGATGCCGTCTTTCGAATGAACTTCCTTCCGACTGCATGGCAGAACTATACTCTGCAAAAAATAACTGCTTAAGTAGCATGCACTTTTCTCATTGATTTTAGATGCCTTTAAAAATTCAATTTTATTTCATGGAAAACATGCACACAAACATTCATTCTTTCAATCTTTCGGTAGAAAATTACGTCTTCTTCCAATTTTGTGCTCGAAGGAAGGGTATTATTCAGTTTTCAAAAACTTTTCCAATTCTCGAATAATTTTGAACCGACTTGCCGTTAAACTAGCATTCAGGGTTTCCAAACTACAAGCCGTCTATTTTCTGCGGTGTTAAGAGAAGACCATATAGGGTTCATAAAATTGAGCAGTGGATTTGAGCTACATTGTTAACTTTATAAGCCACATTGGTAAATGCAGAGACATGACGTTTTATGAATGGCCATTTCACGGTATTAGAAAATCGCACAATTAGGAACTTTTTTAAAACCGAATTATACCCTTCCTTTGAGCATATAATTGGAAAAAGACGTAATTTTCTACGGAAAGAGTGAAAACTAAATATTTTTATGCGTGTTTTCCATGAAATTAAATTGAATTTTTAAAGGCACCTAAAATCAATGAGAAAAGTGCATGCTACTTAAGCAGTCATTTTTTGCAGAGTATAGTTCTGCCATGCAGTCGGAAGGAAGTTCATTCGAAAGCCGGCATCCTGAGGTAACCGGATTACTATAAAATTATGGCGAAAAAGGATTAGTTTTGAAATCCTACTTAAGTAATCTCTTCGAAAGGAAACGCATTTTGAAATTTTGGCTGACATTTCATGAGATAGCCCACCTAATGTATATATAGGCCCGAAAAGCTACTTCACATGGGGTATAAGGACCTAGCTACATGACATCGAGATCAATGGATGACTTTGAAACCAGAATCTGAGGTAACTTCCCGCAATCCCACAAACTTCTTTGAACTTTCAAGTAGCAGTCATCCCTCAGAATGGAAAACGGCCTCTTAAAATTAAGAAATTAACAAAGATTAATAGAAAAACATTCCAAGAAAACGGGCGTATCCGTCACCCAGACACCTCATCAGTCAGTCGATAACGGTACAGTCAAATGTCCATTCTTCAGTTATAAACTTGGAGGTCATGAAGGCACAAGACTGCTGACTTACTATAGTCCCCAGAGCGAGAATTGGAAGCGCTTTCATTGCGACAAGCCAGCATTCGATGGCGTCAGCACCGGCTTAAAAACCAAAACAGGCGACTAAATGTACCAATAGTATACCGACTCTGGAGCCGTCCAAACGCATGGACACGAACCAATCAACATAGCGGTCGGACCGTGCATTCGTGAGCCACACCAGTAAAATAATGAATAATCACACAACTGAAGTACGTGCTTGTTTAGAGTTCGTGCGAACGTACGGACGGGCTGCCTTGAAAATGGCTGAAGTGCCCTTTCACTGACCGCTCCCTTTACTCGCAGTCAGCAACGGAAAAGTAAACAGATGGCATGTTTGGTTAACGCACTGGATGATTGCATTAGTTGATAGGGTTCCCCGAGTACCTGGCAAGATTGCAGTGGATAAGTGTCAAGTACGTGAGGACTGTCAGTATAAGAGATGGGGAATAAAACTAAAGATGCATCTCCCCGAATAAGCTAATAACACAGCCTTTACTAAAGGTGTTCTGGTTAACCTGCTCTAAGTCCCCGAAGAACAGATCGTAGTTATTTCTTCTCCTCAAACCGCAAGAACTGGAAGCATAGGAAGTCTGCGATAGGCCTTGTCTGTTGTAGTTGTTGAATGAGATCTTCTTCGTTATAAGTGTGAGGTGAGACAGTTAATCGAAGGTCGGGGGGTCACAATAAATCCATATCTGAGCCGGCAGTTAAGATGAGTACTAGTCCAACGTACATTTTGTAAAAAAGCAGGAGCCACTGAGGATGCGAATTCCATGCGTGCTCCCCTTTTGTCACATGATATAAAGATCCCATGAATGTTTTGCGCACACTTGAACTCATTCAAGTGTTTGTGTGGATAACTAGCAAGGTCCTGAATCGAAACAAGGTTCAGTTAATGCAGGAATTCAAAACCGCTAAAAAGCCAATAGAGGATCGTAACAAATACTTGAGGAAAACCAACTGAGATATGCAAAGAAGGACCAAACCAAGATTAACAATAAGGTCAAGTCAAATTCCTAGCGTGCAATCAGTCACCATATGTAGCCATGTCGTAGATTGTTAGAAAAAATCAGCGCCTACGTTAAATCTATGGGAGAATTAAAATTTCGTACAAAAAGAGTTTTGAAATATGGGTTAGAAAAACGACAGCCCTTCACTAGTAAAATTAACCGGCAGTTCGGCAATGCCCACCATGTGCTCCACAGTAAAACGAACCAGGCACGGTGAGTCGCCCACGACGTAGTCGATAGTGAGGGTGGACTTGCGCAGTATCTACCGCGTCATCTCCGCCTCTTACACCTGCGCCCAATGTCGAGACAGAGTCAAGAAGACCGGAGGCAAGAGAGGGCGCAAGTGGCTGGCGTGGATGGACCCGCACCTAGGCGTACCACCACACCCTTTGGCCCACAACGAACACGGCCGGGATTTTTGCCAACAGCGCAACAACCCGTCAGAAGGACGAGGGTGACTGGGCAACCATGCTAACAACCTGTATACCCAACGGGAGCGCAAGGCCATCTGCCGGCATGGAACCCGGTGCCAGAGAACTGCCAGTGCACACCAGGCTGCAGGGGCCACGGTTTGCTGATCACAAGATTGCGGATGTTTACATACCTTGATGTCAAGAAGGGTGACACGCATTCCTACACCTAGCCCAGACAATCACCCTTTAAAGACCGGATAACCTGACAGTCGTCGACTGAGAGGCATAACCCATAGAATCAGTAAAAACTCCACACATTCTCGAGAGTGCCAGAGATCCTTCTAAGAAGGGGTCGTGGCAGCCTGACACGCAGCCCGTCAGTCCACCACTCCACACCAACGCACACAACTAGGCTGACTGAGTTGAGGCGTCAGTAGACAGCCTTCCAAACCATGGTGCTCTGCGCACCGTAAGAGTCTCGGAATCGGAGCACACATGTAACAGAGGTGCCGGATGGGAAAGGAATCGAGAAGCACACTTCTCACTTGCGTGGGAGGTGTCTATCGAGTGCTTGCGATTGGTGGCATTGTTGTGTGGTGCAGGTCCTAGTGGGGAAAGGTGTGATGGTGTGGTGTAGCCAACGGTTGTCTACCGCAGGTTTTAATCAAGTACAGTAAAAATAACTACACAGTCGCAGACGACCTTTACAACCAAACTGCGCCAGTTTGTCAACGCACTCAGTATTCTTCAGTGGAAAAAACTCTTAAAAGGGATTTGCCGACACGAGTCAAGGGTTTTGGCAATAATGGTTAGAAAACATCAAGAGAAAAAACGACGGTTTTTGACTAGTAAAATAAACTCGACAGTTCGACCGGCGTGCGCGACGATGTCCACGTACGCCCTACAGCAAGGTGGGGCAGACACAGTGACTTGCGACCGAGTTCGCTTATGATGATCAGACTTGCGCAGCATACACCTCACTCCCTCCTGGGCTCCATGTCAAGACATAGTCTAGAAGACCGCACGCAGACGACCGTTACAACCCTATTGCGACAACTTGTCAACTCAGTGAGTACCCGTCAGTGGGACGAATCAAGGGATGATGTTCTTTCGGGGAAATGGATACCACTAAAACAGGTGGAAGGAACAGTGAAATAAAAGCTGGTCATAGGATAAATGGAGACACAAGCCTTTATTAAGAAATCCGAGATGAATGAGAATGCTATCTTTCCACCGCAACCTTCTTGACGACTCCTCTGCGAACAGTCTGTCATGCGGAAATCTACTTCTAAATAGCGGTTGTCGCTCCTGCCAGCTATTACGGCTGCACCGTAATGATATGGCCAGAACAATTTCCGGAATGGCGCGCGTCAGTGAATGAATTCCCTGTGATCGATCGCGTATGTCGCAGTACCCTCTCGATCACCCGTGAGCGAGATGCACTCTGTAGCTGCAAACGTCATGCAGCTTCCCCCAGGCCGGTGTTGCTAAATAGCTTGGTACTTTTCGCAACTTTCATTTTCATGCGTGGCTCTGGCGGAGACCCTGTGAACAGCATACATTCAAAGCATGTGCTGTACTGTTTACACGGAACTGCACGTTCCGTCACACCGGTCGTTCGATGTGATCAATCGGACACTCGACCGTCCAAAAAGGCAGCAATTATTGGCCTTTTTTATCATGGACTGGTCGCTATCTACATTTGCGCACTTAACGCACTTTAAAATTTTGGACATGGAGATAGTGAAGACATAGACTTCAGAGTTTGGCAATTGCAGGATATTAGGACTTGTTCAAAATATTTGATGATTTGTGCTTCCAATGCATATGAACCAAAACGAAACTGGATATAAGTCCGCAAGAGAAATCTTGGCAACGGTAAGGTAAAGGACCACAATTAACTGTCGGTAGGCTGCGGATCGTGTCGTACGGGAATGTGGTAATGGGGAGGGGGTCGGGCGGAACGCCGGACATGCAAGAAAACACGGGAGGTGATAGGTGGAAAAATGAGACTTTTGAGAAAAATGATAAATAAATACAGATACGGTATCCAGATGGATATTCCATGGTGTTCCATCTTGAAAGAGTGGCTGACCATCGAATAATTGAACCTATTCTCTGACAGCTATTTCTGTTATCTCTCGATTCATGCTCAGTTAATTCCCGTTTTTAGTTTCTCCGCTTTGGATACCACTAGTCATCAGTACTTAACTAGGTTTCGTAAGTACATAAGCCAACACACGATCTACAGCCTGCCGACAGCTAATTGGGATCGTTCACCCTTCCGTCACCGAAATCTTCCTCGAGATGAGACCTGTCAGTAGGTGGCTAGTAAAATATAAATATATAATTAGCGCATAGGGAATGGCGATGGATCCAAGTTAGCTGAGAATGTGTTGAGACGCGCTCCGTAACGCTGGCTCAGTGATGCAGACAAGTAGCAAAACACCTGGACTTGCCAATGGAAGCGAAGAGACGAGTCCCAGGAAGTAGTCTTGAAGGAGACAAGATCGCCGGGACAAGAGCTTTATTAGCCTGACGTTTCGGATTCCTACTCGAATCCATCATCAGAGACAAAAAAGCAGAAACGGGTGGTTATTGCACAAGGGGCTGCGGTATTTATAGGATGCAGTAGTCATGCTACCGCATACCTATGAACATTCACGGCTCCCCCCTTCAGATGGTCGAGCAATCATCACGCCTACATCCAACGCACGTGATGAAATTGAGGCAATTATCGACTCGAATTTCGGCCATCAAGCAATGATCATACCAAATGCGACGATCCCGGATGAAGGGGGGAGCCGTGAATGTTCATAGGTATGCGGTAGCATGGCTGCTGCATCCTATAAATACCGCAGCCCTTGTGCAACAACCACCCGTTTCTGCTTTTTTTTCTCTGATGATGGATTCGAGTAGGAATCCGAAACGTCAGGCTAATAAAGCTCTTATCCCGGCGATCGTGTCTCCTTCTTCAACACCTGGACTTGTCGACGAGGAACATTTTGTTGGTAGCCAGTGCTGGTCGAAATACTGATAAAAAAACACTGGTGTGCTGAAAGTCTGACAAATCGTGAGGTTTCTTCCAGAACATGCGTAGGCATTGGATATTCGACAAGGATGAATCGTCCTAGATTCAACTTCTCTAAGTAATGGGCTGAATCTTCAAGAATTCTGTAAACAAATTATGACAATGAGCGCTCACCGATCAGGTAGGTTACGGAACATGCTCGTACCGTTGTGCATTTGGGGCTCATACTAGAACCATCTCATCTATGTTCGCTGCTAGTCGCTGTGCGACTGCCTGCGAGGGATCTAGTATGAGCCCCAAAGGCACAACGGAACGAGCGTGTTCCGTAACCTAATCGGTGAGCGCCCACTGTCATAACTGATATTCCCGATCACAACCGACAGGCCAACGGGCCCGTGGCTCAATGGTAGAGTGCCAAACTCATGACCAAAGATGCCGGGTTCGAATCTCAAGTGATACACACTTGGAGTTGGGCATGACTGGCTGATGACGGCTAATAAGCCAGAAATGGCCATTCCGGTCTCCATTGTCTTTGTCGGCTCCATCTCATCTAAGTCTGTAAACCGCTTTGAAGTCAAAGTTGCCTCTTGTGTCCGACTGACCAACCGCAACTTTGCGAATTAGGTCGGCTTGATGGTGGTATGATCAGTCATTCTTCCCATTAACGTTACAAAAAGTAAAGTATTACTGATCATACAGAAGGCAGCCCACTTGAGCAGGACTTGGTGGCATGAAGAAGCGGAGAGTCCGAAGTGTCCGTGGCCTAGCTGTCATTCAAATGGACGCCACGAACAGCGTTAGTGAGCCTTCCTATGTACCGCCGCGATATCTCAAACATCACGAAGATCAGCAAGTACTGTTTGTCAGATAGGCCCTCCATCATGGTTTCTAATGTTAGGAACTTCACGTAGAAGACCAGCAAAAGTAGGAAGGACTAAAACACCGTTGCGTGGAAATACTACTTCAAGTAAAGCATGTAGACTGAATCGTGAAAGAGGCGTTTAGCGATGGATACGACAAAACCACAGTACCATGAGTCGAACACAAAGATGGTCGACGGGGTTTGGATGCTTTTTTGTCGGGGCGTAGGCACTCTTCTGAGAGAGGTACACTGTCGTTCCACGAGCCCGTTGCGCGTGGTGGTTGATTGATACTGGTCTTAACGTCCATCTAATTCTCACACCTGCTTAGCGGCCACACCCCCCGTAAGCGCTTCTGCCGGTAGTATAGACCAGATACGAGCATCCGGTGCAATTGTGTCGCCATGTTCGGGTGTTGGTCCAGGCTGCGTGTCACCATTCCGGGCCTTGAGAAGTGTGAGTCTCTGATTCAGCATGCCATGTTTCAGCAAACCATGGCGCTCGTATCCTGGCGTGTGCCTGCAATTCTCTGGCACCTAATTCCCTGCCGGCAGATGGCCTTGCGTTTTTGGCATGGTTGCCCATTCATCCTCGTCCTTCTGACCCGTTGTTGTGCTGTTGATAAAAATCCCGGCCGTGTTTGTTGTAGACCAGAGGGTGTGGTGATGCGTCTAGGTGCGGGCCCAGCCGCGCCATCCACCTTCGCCCTTCTTCACTTCCGGTATTTTTGACTATGCCTTGACACCGTACCCGGAGGACTGGGGGGAGAGTGTGCGATAGATGCTGCGAAAGTCCAATCTCCCTATAAACTAATTCACGTGCAAATACCGTCCCTGCTTTCACCTTGCTGTGAGCACACGGTGGGCATCGACAAGCAGGACGGTCGGACTGACAGGGCTGTCTCTTGTCTCACCCTTTCCCCGCCCAATACAAAATTCCCACAAGATGAGCGACAGTGATCCCATAGGCAGTCTAGTCTAATTCAGTTTATCTTCCAAATGAACAAAAGTCGTGACCAATCGTTGAATTGGGCAGCCGTCTGGGATGCGTAAGCAGACCTCTTTAAGAGTAGCACCAATCATCCCGTCCCCCAAATCGCAGGCCAATCAAAGAAGGCCGGAAAGGCATACAATTCTGGTTGCGCGGGTAACGACTGGCTTAGCGCGAGCACTGTAACTCACAGTGGGGCCTGCTTACCCAAATAATGACAACTGAAGGAGGTGGGTGCTGTTTACGCCTTCTTCGAAGGGTAGGATGACGGGAGGCCGAAATCGTCTCTGTCATCATAAGCGCCATTGTGGTACTACTGTCCTGCCTGTCGCACGGTATCAACACTTGTCCATAACCCTGTGCGAAGTGAAGAAGTCCTTCGCGTCTATAAAGTCGATACACGGCCCACAGACCAAGAGGACTGCGTCGAAATTCAGGTCTGTTGGAATAACTTTCCTTGTAAAAAATCGCACCTGTGCAAAGTGGGACTGAGCACTTGAGATGCGTACTAGTCGGCAATACGATACGATATTTGACAAAGCCATCAAGAGACTCACTCAGACAGAGATCAATACAGAACTCGATCGTCTGCCCCATCTGTAAGAGCTTATTGGATCTGTACACCTGCTCTCCCACGGCAGAACATCGGGCACTGATTTGCTCCCGGTTAAAAAATACAAAAACGGAGCCCGCAGTTCATACGAAAGCTTATTTCACTGTTCAGGAGTGTACGCAGGCAAGGTGAAATTCCTCAGGAATTCAAGGACGCTGCTATCGTCCAAACAGAGGCACTTTCTTCCTCAACAGACCAGGGAGACCCTCAACCTGGAGTGAGGACATCTTCCTGAAGATCACTGTTGACTTAGGACCACGGAACTATTTGCATTATCTCTACTGCCACCCAAAGGCACAAGAAGAAGATGAGAATCAGACTCTCTGAAGTCTTCATAGATTTAACAGAAGCCTGTTGTACAAACATACGGGACAGATTCTGGAAAACGGTAGTAAAATCCGGCTATCGAAGCGTTTTACACGGATGAAGAGACAACTACACGAGGGGGAAGTTGGCTCGCGCTGTTGACATTGGATCAGTTCCAGAGGGAACCTCGGCGATAAATAGGCCGATCAAGTGTTGTGTATCCATTCCTATGCTTTTCAATGCCGTGTTATTCACTATTCTGATGAGTGAATGCAAATCATCGACCATCGATCCGATGGACAACTGTTTACCACCCGACGCGCAGACACTGCGTGCCTCCACGACCAATGTTCATGATCTCCGGTTCTAGACAGCTTGCGCGTTCCACACCACGACAGAATCAGATATGCAAAAAATTACGAACGTATTTGCCCCTGGACCCAGTCTGTTCAAACTTCTGACTGACAATCAGCAATGAAAACATAGGGATTATGTACCAAGCAGTACCATCCGATGGGGGAAACGCGCACGGGCTCAGCGTGGATGGAGCTCGCCTTGCGTCTGTGGACAGACCCGTGTGCCTAAGAAGTACAGTCTCAAGAAATGTCAAGATCGAAGTCGCGGGTCGGATCTCAAAAGACGGCCAGACCCTCGGCCAGTTACTGAATTCAGTTAGAACCCGCCGCAACCTTCACTTGAGCACGAAACTTAAGTCGTGCCGCGCCGCCATTCTGACTGTGCCTCTGAATGGGACGAAGACATGGACAGCCTTCAGGAGTCACGCAGACTACTGAGTCATTCTCGCTGCTGCTGTCTTCGCAAAACACTTATGCAGAAGTGACAAGACTGGATTCCCGACACGGAAGTTCTGGAAAGAACCAATATTCGCGGTAATTACGTCACGGTGAGGCAGACACAACTACGCTGAAGCGGCCAGATCGTGAGGATGGATAACAAGCGTCTGTTGAAACGATTATTCTAAGGTGACCTTGATTCGGTTGCCTGTAGACATCAAACACAAAAAAGACAACACATGGACATCCCGGAAACCTTCCCCAAGCATTTTTAAATGAATCCTGTGGCCTGGGAACACCACGCTCGGAAGCGTTAGGTGCGGCAAACTGCCGTGAAAACCCGAGCTGTGATCTATGGAAGTCATCGAATTGAAGAAGTCAAAACGGTGAGGGAATTGTGCAAGTCTCTGCCGACAATGCAAACAGGCGCGTTCAGAAAACACGCCAAACTCAACAAACACCTTCAGATCCACCGGCACGACAATTCGCTCAAAGCTACTACTGCAGGGCGTCACGACCAACAGCAAAGTCGCGGAAATAAACCTATTCAACTACTTCACTCCCAGAAGTGTGAACTCAGTTCCAGCCTGTCCTCGTGGTGACCACATCTGCACATTGTCTGGTCAGTCACCAGCGAATCCACTACGCTGTGATCGACTAACCTGTGTCAGGAACTTCAAAACAAATTCGTCCCTCCGGTTTTGTTTCACCACACTAACCCAGGGTAGTTGGCCACCGAATGGGTCTATCCGACCTTACGCGCATCCAGGAAGGACCTCAGCGAACCGAAACAACCCCGACCACATCACAGGACATTGCCCTACCTTCGCACGCACTGTGAGCCGCACTTGACCTACTCTACATCGTGCGTATTCACGACACCTCTCCGCGGTACGCAACTCCTGCAACACAGGTGTAATCCACTCTGCCGACCCCGGTAGAGGGCAGATGTTACAACTAAGTACATGTGCATCCAACTTGAGTGAAATCGTCATTCAGTATGGCCCAAAATATGAGACGGGGTGAGGTCGTGTGTGGCACGTGTAGACGGGCCGTTTGGTCCCTGAGCCAATAACTCCACACCCAGCCCCAGTCACCTAGACTTTGTTATGCCATCGCAAAACGGTAGGTGAGGGGGAGGTAAGTGTAGTGGAAGTTGAGCAAGCAAGCAAGCCTTACTATAACCTACTTCACACGCAAGCCGCTCCTGGGCTCAGTGCTGGACATCACCGTTTGTGCGGGCCGAACTGTCAACCGTTCTTTCGCTCTACCTCCCTAGCGCCTA
>CACRXP010000336.1:518256-552735 GCA_902702965.1 Spirometra erinaceieuropaei | reverse complement strand
CGTTTTTTGTTCTGCCCCTTAATCACACCAGATGTACTTAGACCATGCGTCATCAGGTCGCCTGACCGGTGTCGTCGTGTCTCAAGGCTATTTCTCAATGCTTGTACAATATGCGCAGTGCTGTGTATGGTTTGTGTGAGACGCCTGCGATGAGTTATAAGCTCTTTATACCGCGTAACTGTGTTTTCGTTTTCTCCCGGCACCAGTATTTAGAAGTTAGGCTTCATTTGTCATTTTGCACGTATGGTAGGGCACTCCTGTCTACTTAGTCACTGCCCTAAAAGCCATCGTATAGTACCCTCTTCGGGTCTGGTAGAGATCCTAAGGATACCTGGGGACTCTTGACATCATTTTCATCGCCTGTCATCTCACTTATCCATCTCTTCGCGTCTCTCACAGACATTTTCGAGCTTTTGGTTGCCCCGAGGAATGGGAAGTGCGCATTGAATCGAAGGGATTGTCTGACTGATGTTTCGTATAGCTTGAGCGACTCTTTACTATCGAAGTGTTTAGTGCAACAATCGATCAGAATTTTGAATAAACAGCCGAATTGATTGGCCTTGAGCCGATCGTTTTTTTCTTCTTTCGCTGCCGTCGTTTGTGAGTGTTGGTGGCCTCCTGTGTTGTGTCGTCGCCCCAATTGGGGTTAGTTGCGTTTGTGTCCCCCTTTGGGTGAATTGGTCGGCAGGCCGTGTTTGCTCGGTATTCTTAAGCTCCGTATGACTGCCTTGTCCTCGTCCCGGCGTATGTAGTGACGTAGGACTGAATATGCCGAAGGAAAGTCTAGATGCCTGTTAATGGAGTTGGCATCTGAGTGCCAAGCCTCAAGTGTGAGAAGTTCCGTCTTTGAGTTGCCCCGGCCTAAGACGGCTGCTCCTCGAAAGTCAAAACTGACCAGTTTCCCCGATGTGAGTCGCAAGCTGAGTTTTGGTCTAGTTTCCGAGTTGCCAGTTTGTGCTCGTGTGGGCGGGTCTGTAATTTCCGTCTGGTTTCCCCAACGTAATTGCAGTCTCCACCGTTGCAAAGTATTTGATAGACAACTGCTGAGGTCTCAGTGGGTGGCAGCATGTCTTTGGGTTGCATCAAACGACGACGAGTTGTTGCCTGGGGTCGATGGACAATGCCTAACCTGGTGGGTTGTAACAGTCGTGAAACCGCCTCGGAGGCTACTTTGGTGTAAGGAATAGCCCTCCGGACTTCGGGTTGTTCTTTTTGTGGCCTTTGTTCGTTCACTCGGCGCTTTCTTTTCCTGATAAAGTAGTTTTGGTATCCATTGGCTCGAAAGAGGTCGTTAGGGTATTGTCGTTCAACTCTTTTGTCGGTTGGCGTGCTTCAGTGTGTTTCAACTATTTGGAATAGAGTCAAGGATGGGAGGTGCGGAGCAAGCATGCTGTTAATACAACCGTTCTGCTGCCGAGGATTTAAGTCCTTCGACAGGTACTGTTACCAGAATTCTCTGTGGTTCCCCAGAATGGGGACGTTCGCTGCTTCTTCAGTCAGATGTGAGTAACGAAGTTGCTCATCCCAGTAACTTCTGTGGTTGTGCTCCATTCGTCAATCACATCACAAAGTGTCTTGTCTGGATCTTTGCTTTCGTCCCCAGGGATGCATCCTGACAATAGACACGGCCAAATAGATAGCGTATTCCGAATTTACGATTTAGTGCTATGATCCTATTTACTGGGACTGACCTGGTCTTAGTGTGTCCTTCAACTATCCTGTATGATATTACCAACCATGGACACGGTCAGAGGCATGTGCTGGCCGTGCGTACCTGAAGGAGGCTGCAACACAGTGGCTAGGGACTTCTGATTATGTGTGTAGATCATGTGACTTGCCCCTCTTACCGTCTGCTACTGATTTTAGCGCCATAGGTCCTTAGTAATGCATATGCATAGTGCAGACCGCGTACTGCTGGTTCTTGAGGTATCAACGACCCAATCGTTTGTGGTTGTGTGAAAAATCCTGCTAATTAATTAACAGTTTCATCCCCACTGGAGATGGACGTCACGGTGGTACTGAACAAGCCGATCGTCTATTCGGTCCACTGGCGTTAGTGCTACTGAGGTGTCTTCGGTGTGCGCATAGTCAATCCTAGCCGCGGTCATTTCTCGTGTAAAGCGTCGTAGATTCGGAACGTAGATGAACGACCAGGTCTCGTCTAGGCGGTTTGGAGCGCATGCACTTCTTGTCGCGTTCATTATAGACATGTGAACCGACCCGTGTCCATATACGATAGCGGCCTCTACAAAAAACGCGTGATAGGCCCTACCGAGCAGATAGTCAACAAACAGGTTCTGGGTCAGGTCGGCACATCTTCGACCCAACGGATGACTGCCGTGTTGGCGAGGGCGCGCGGATTTACTCAAGCATGCGCCACTTTGGGAGGAATATGGACATTAATAAGAAAAGAAATCATCTTAATTTTTAACCCAGGTGCCACAGATTAACCGGGAGATTCTTGTTGCTGTCTGGCCTTTTAGAGACTCAAAGACTAAGGCACACAATCACCGGAGTTGAGCGGGTTAGCTAGCCACTGTGCCGACATTACTGAATAGCCCGGTGTGTGTTTACGACGTCGCAGAAATCGGCAGTCAGTAGACCAGATTTCAGAATGCCTCTTCCAAGGCTTGACTCGAGCTGGGTCTACACTTCGTGTCTTGACGTCGCAGGACTAGAGTACAGGTGAGAGTCAACGACAAATAAATCAGGAATAGCGCTGCTCTTTTTCCTTCACGATAGAGACGTGCTGAGGTTTATCAGATAGACGTAGTAAATTCACCCGTCCTCGTTGCTTGAGTGCGAAAGTTATTGCGTTGGCGGGAAGTCCAGTTTGCAGCACGTATCTTTGCTTCTTGTCGAAAATGGCCGTTTCTCTCCGCGTTCCATCCGGTCCGCCTGTGGTTGGCACTTGCGGATGCCGGCTTCTTCAGACGAATTCAAATAGACATGGACTATGTTGAAAAATCGTAAGAATTATTTGTTAGCTGGGTGCCCATTCTCAACTCAGCCGATGGGAGAGGCAGCATTTCGTATTGCAGCAACGGTGGCGTGTGATGCCATGCTGGCGTTGGATACTTGAAGGTGGATAGAATTATACCTTTGACTACGGCCTCCCGGAATTCATTTCGTCGGGATATTGGTAGGCAGTTACCAGAAGAGACGGGTCTGCGGCCCTAAAACTGCATTCAGGTCGTAGAGGTTCAAAGAAGTGTGCACTTTTCATCAACGCGTGAGTCGTATGCCAACACGTAGGGCTGCGCTTTCGACCAACAACCTTCTCTGAGGGGAGCAAGGTGGCTCTTTTGAGCGCACAGTAACTTGGACCGTCTTTGAAGCAGATCGACAAAGAGCACATCGTCGAGTAATGCCGCGGAACATGGATAGGGACTGCAGTGCGCGGAAGGACTTGACTTAAAACGGTTCGGCCGTCGTTGTCGACGTTATACAGCGTGTGCTCCACAGCAAGATGAGAGCGAGAGTGGTGACTTGCGCGTGAATCAGTCCAAAGTAAGTGTGGACTTGCGCAGCATCTACAGCACTCGCCCCTTCCCCCTCCCCCCGCGTGGACCGGGCGTCAAAACAGCGTCAGGAAGAGGGGAGGCGGGATAGCAGGCAGGTGACTAGTACGGCGTAAATTTACATCTAGGTGCACTGCCACACCCCGTGGTCCACAGCATACACCAGCCACGAATTTACGCCAAGTAAATAAATGTGGTGGCTCGGATCCCATGGTGTGAGAATGCCATAAAGGCCACATTAAGGATGGGCCGCTGCAGCTTGACTGTCCGCTCATCAGTCCGCAACTCCACAAAAACAGACACTGGACTGACTGTGAGGCCTGAGTTCGATCCTCAGTTGGCAATTTTTTTAAAGCTTCGGCTCTTAGAGCACGGTGATAGTATCAGGCTCGGGTCACACATGCAGCAGGGCAGCCACATAAAGAAGGTACCGAGGAACACGGTTCTCATTTACGCAAGAGGTGTCGGCTACAGGCTTGCCTTGGGTAATGTTGGATATGGCCATGAGTGTTGTAAGAGCTGATGAGGAAAGGTGTGATGATATGGTATAGCTGGTGATTTACTACCACAGGCATCGAAACTTACAGGACTGCAGTTGAGTAGGCAGAGTCGCTGACTTGCATCCCGTGATTCAGCATCACAATTCAAACTCTCGAGAGCCCCAAGTTGTCCACTTTCAATAGCATATAGATAATGTGTAATCGGTTTGCAGAAGTTAGTAGTTACATTTCCTCAGTCATTCCGCCCACATAGCGCATATGTGAAATGCCTTTGAAAATAAACAGTCAAAAATCTATGCTAACGACATCTTATCGCAGGTGGGTTGAACAGTTCTTCGGGTTTACAGAAGCGTTAGATGATGCGGAGATCCTAAACAGTGATTCTTTATTGTCGGCGTAAAAATCGAGGAGAACAGTCCGCCAAAAAAACTGACCATGTAATCCAGGTTGTACTGCTCAGTGAATTGATTTTCAGATACAACTAAGTCTCACATCAGAGTCTCACAGCAAGCTATCCAAAAGTACGGCCAAGGCGATCGAAGGCCCTTTGGACGGGGGCTGCAAAATAAGTCAAATCAGACATCATCTAGCGGTATTCAGGATGGTGTGCAGTATATAGATCGCTATTGCACAATACGCAAAAATGAAAAGAAAAAATTTATTGGCCGGACGTTTCGGATGCTCACTCGGACCCATCATCAGAGATAGTCGCAGAATGAATCCCCCATGGCAATTAAATCGCGTTAGGCTAAGGGTCGTCATTCGGAGCCTGTCGAGAAGTTATTTTGAAACTGTGAAGCCTATCCTGCCAAAAATGCAATCAAAGCGTTTTAAATGCGTTTATATATTATATTTTAGGCACTTTACGAATATAAACATTGTTTCCTTACCTTGTGTACTGTTCTAGTTTTTTTTACCTAGGCACATTTTTTCTGTGGGGGCAAAGTTCGCCTGCTGATATAACGGGTTTTCCAAATCTCACTCCCCGCCACAACGTTAACTGTCACCAATGTTTGAATCCAGCTGTGCACCACAGTCGAAGCACAGGGAGTTGTCTACATGTTGCAGAAGTTCTTGTACAATGGTGTATGCAGAGGCGCGGATATAGTCTGATGGTCGTTCAGTCGTAGAGGCCCTGAAAAATTTTGACAAAATGGTGAATTTGGTGATGAAGGACAACCGCGAACGAGTCTTCAATCCTATAGACGGTGCAGAACGAGTTCAAATAAGTATATTCATGACTTGGGGGCAGGATACGGAGTTATTTGTGAGGTTTATTATCTTCGATGCAAATGTTGCACACAGTGAATTTAATTTTTCCGGACAGATAGCACTGTCCCTCGAGTTTTTGAGTAGATGAGACATGCTGATTGGTTGCTAGAGCTCGAACCCTATTAATTTCCGCAAATATTTCCATGTTACACTTGAAAAGCCAAGTTGGCAAACATGTGTTTTCGGTAATTCTTCGTCAGGCCAATACAGTCACATGAAGGAATAACAATTTACAAAATCAACGGTGTTTATCGGTGTCTCAAGGGCTATTAAATCATTAACACTCATCTTCCCGACGCCGCCTGCATGAGGAGATCGGCGAGTTTTGGTCCTCAGAGCTAGGGGAAGGGGTAAAAGAGTCTTTGAGTGATGTTCTTGGCTTGAGTACACGGAGTACCCATCATTGTAATTAGGAATTTAGGACAGCATGTCGTCATCACTTGATGTTGGCGTTGGATACGGCAAAGAGAGCGCTTGTGTCAGGGTTTTCTGACAGCATAACAGGGGATTCACCAGCTGTATAGGCATTGCCTCGGCCGTTGCTAGCTTCCGTTGGCGTAGGCCTTTAGAGAAACATATTGGTGTCGGGTAGACAACTGGAAATGTTTCCTTGGTGTCGACTCGGTGATTCGTATCGATTAAATGTGCGAGAATAGTACTCGAAATCGACCGGGTTTAACCTTTGTCTAGCCAGGCCGGCATATGCTCACCCATCCTCTTTGTGCGACCGATGTTTGCCGCTCCACAGGAGCAAATGAATGAGAAAAAACAAATTGATGTGACCTCCAACGGTAGTCTGTCTTTAGCTCCCAAACATTGGAGGAGAGAGTTTGTGAAGCATATTAATTAATTAATATTTTATTTTCCATGAGGGCTTCTCGAGAATGAGGCGCCCGCTCCTGCCAGTCGGCTGCTGTTACTCACGAGCACCTGCATTTGGGAAGAACGAATGCCTGTCTCACACCACATCCACGGTGTCAACGAACGTCCCACGCACGGAGTGTCCGAGTTGGGCATTTTCGAACACACTGCAACCCGACAAATCAACTAGCTAGCTACGCAAGCATCTCCGTCGCCACACCGACACCGACCCCACGACAACCACCAACATCATCATCATCGCCATCTGTCATCACACCCCTGATGCCACCACGTCTAAGTCGATGTCATCGACCCCCTATCCCATCTGTCACCCTGTCACAACCCACGCGACGAGGACCAACGCCCCTCTAACCCCCACCATCGATAAGATCAATCTTGACGCCTCGTCAACCAACACCCTCGCAGTCCCCATCACCGGCAATGGGGACTCCATCCAAACCTGTCCCCATTGCGATCGCACAGTCGTGTCACGCATCAACCTGGCTGGTCGTTTGTGAATACATCACATAGAGACCGACTCACAGGAGCCAGGAGTCTTGACATGCATTCGCTGAATCCGAATCTACTGCCGGCGCTGTCCGTGCAAAATTCACTCGTAACATGTACTTATTCCGTCACACGCACATCCACAATAGCAGAATTAATCGCAATATTAATACATAAAGCCTACCTTGCACGTCCGACAACCATCTTATCCCCAGCACTACCAACTTACCCCCCCCCCCACAATCGCGGGGAACACCATCACCGCAAAAGCCCAGCCACTTCCAGCCTGTCTTTCTCACACTGCCACCGCACATACAAATCACGCATAAGTCCGGTCGGTCACCTGCGAATCGATCACACAGATATCAGTGTCGGTGTATCGATATACACTAACCGCACACGCCTCAGCTACTCACACTGTCCATGCGCATTCACTCAGTGTATGCACCTGCTCGGTCACATGCGAATCCGCGAAAACCTGCCGTAAAACACCGCCGTAAATGCTCGTCACCACGTGTCGCCTCATTAGCACATACACCGCCCAGATCGTCACTCGCAGCACCTGCTTACCCACTTTTCCTTGCTAAGTACCAAATTTACCCAGCAACTTTGTTCAAGGTATCCCGAGTCAGCTATGTACTCCCTTAAAACCTTGCTGCAATTCCGCTTCAAACGATAGCGTTAGTTGACCTGGTATTACTTGTCGTAGGCATCGGGTCAGGGCGACTTATGCACACTTTGTCAGTTCGATTTGTGCTTCTTTCGGCTAACACTGGTCCAGTTCAATAAATCACTGCGAAATTTCGACCACAATACCAGTGCTTTAGGGGGTCGTGCACGTGGGCGTCTTGCGTCTACGGGGATGTCCTCGATCTATTCTTTCTTGTCTGTGACCCTTCTATCCCATACCACCGTGGAATCATCAAAATCAGGTAAAAACTGTTGTGGAGGCGTGTCTATTAACCAGTAATGCGGGATTTTTCCGATGTTACCTTCACGGTCGCATGGAAGGAGATTTGAGTGAACGCTTAACCGACCGACTGATGACTGCCGTGGTCAACTTGCGCAAGTACCCACAGCGATAATTCAAGAAGACACCGCTACTTTAATTACTTTCAGTAGCACTCGTTGTTTGGACCACGTGTGCTACATTCCTGTCAGGTTGTCCTCCTGAAGTGACGGAGTTTGAGTAGTGGTTGCAACACAAAACACAAATGTGTTCTTCTTTTTTTAACTCACTAACTTACAGGTTCCATTCTTTGTTCCCAAACCTCATCGTTAGACCGTTTGAGTGACCGTCATTCTCCGAACGTATTCATTTCTATTCTAACGGAGAGAGTAGTAATGGACACGGTGCGACTAATTTTCACACTAACAATCTATCCAAATGGAGAGCCCGAAAACTTAACCTTCTCCTAGAAGGCTCAAGGACCTCCGTCAATTCGGCTTCCTAATTCCTGGCCGACATCCAAGGCAAAGTTGTCCGACCTGATCAGATTATGGTGGAGAGTCGCCAACCCTCTGGCACCCTCTACCATATATAAAGAATGTGTCCGAAGCGACGGAACGTATAACTGGAGAGCTCGGTGTGGGTATCGCTCACAGTCCGACAACGACCATGCGCGACACAATCATTCAAGTGAAGGATCGACTATACGTAGTAGAACAATCGGGTATCCTTTATCAGATCCCATGTCAGGACTGCCCTGGCCATCACACACGACAGACCGGACGACGGCTTAGCTCGCGAAAAACGGAGCATAAACGGGCAGTCTGGAGAGGCGACCCGTTGCCCCAGGTCGCCACCCACTCTGGAGGAAAGCCACGTATTCACCTTCGCGAGCCAGCAATAAGACGGGGCGAGAACTGCTGGAGGCCTGGGTGACTGATACCAACTCTATCAACAGTCACGTTGGTATACTCCCTGCCACCACGCGCTCCGTCCCCGCGGCCAAGAGGCGAGACCCAATTCCCAGCCAAGTGTGCACACAGTCACGCCGCCGTGAGATGGTGTAGACTCAGCTTATCGCGGACACCACGCCCTGCACTCCTACCCCCCCCCTTCATAGCTTGACAACAAAAACTGCTCATTCGACGCCGAAATCTCACAGTCTGACGATGGCCTCCTGTACGAAACCGAAAGTTCATACTAATGCACGTACCGTCCCAGAGATCGTGTGTTCATCTTCGTTACAACAAGAACTTGGGATTCGCACCTTCGCTTCCATCCAGTCTGTTTTTTATTCTAAACTTTCGGACTCGTGTAGGGGTCCATCGTCAGAGATATTAACAACAAAAGAACAAGCGACAGTTATAGGACGTGCTGGCCAACCACCGGTCGATGATCGGAGGTGACCGCACAGGACTCCGTACGTCGGAGCCGGATCGATAAATCGATTGACTGAGGGCCAGGCCTTAATTGATTCTCGGTCTGTCTTGCTTCCGGTGTGGGCGATTATTTTGGTGGCTGCAAAGTTTAATTCATGACCCATTCCGTAGATGCGGGCAGCCACTTGTGTCAATTCGTCAGCTGGTTGCACAGCCAACCCATGTTCGTGTATGCGCGATGCTTGCAGCCAGAACTTACTTTCTTCACTGTACACCATTGCAGCATGCTGGCAGTTAGAGGGACTTGGGTGTGTGGATTATATCCCCACTCAAACCAACACTGAATTGCGTGAAGGCGGCCAAATTTGCCATGTCTACATTGCAACTAATTAGGCGAGCGTCGATGGGATTTAACAAAGGCGACTTTTCCAAAATACTTGTCGCCTTTGCGCGGCTGAGTCTAAAATATGCCATACAAGCATGGCATACCGTCCTAGAAAAGATCCAGAGGCAAGCGACATAAATGACAGAAGGTCTAGGAGCACTGACTTATCAAAACAGACTGTCAACTCTCTTCAGATTGGCAAAACTGATAGATCCGTGTTGATGATTTGAAGAAAAAGATGGGCTCACCGGAATGGGTTTATTTAAATGCTGATTTTTCGAAGAGCCTGATCGGCTCTCAATTGTCAAAGCGTAAAATGCACTCAATCTACCTGAAATCCCAAGTGGCATGTCACGTTGGTCGGCCTCATGCTGATCGATTTTCCTCTCCTCTCGTTGCCTCGGCTTTTCAGAGGATGGTTGATGGGCGTTTTGTCTGCTTGCTTTGTGACTGAGCCTTGGTCAGGTGATCGGTCTGGCGGTTCTTTTTCTTCCTCGCCTAGTAAACTCGCCGTCGGGCTGTCTCTGTATGGCATTTCTGAGTCCGGTGTGGTTTTTTGGTCCTGAGCTCTACGACTGTAATGGCGTAGGAATTTGTACGCTACAGGAGGGTTTAGATGCCTGTTGATGGAGTACCATGCCTCGAATGTTAACCCTTCTGCTTTTTTGCTGCCTCGGCCTTAGGTGGTATCTCTCTGGAGATCGAAAGTATGCCCAGTTTCTCTAACGTGTATCACTAGTTGATAGTTTGGGTCTAACTTCCGAGTAGTCGATTTGCGCTTTTGTAGGCGAGTCTGCAATTTCCACCCGGTTTCTCCCACATAGATGCAGTCGCCCTCATCGCGATGTATTTTGTAAATAACTGTTGAGGTTTCAGCTGATGGCAATGGCTTCTTAGGCCCTTAGAGCTCAGGATCACACAACCACACCGGACTTAAGAAGGCCATATAGAGCAGTCCGACGGCGAGTTTAATCGATGAAAGGGAAAAAGAACCGCCAGACCGACCACCCGACAGAGGCTCAATCACCTCCCCCCGATGGAGTGCTGACTCACAAAGCACGCAGACAAAACACCCATCAAGCATCCCCCGAGAGGCCGAGGCAGCGAGGGGCGAGAAAAATCGATCAGCATGAGGCCGACCAACGTGACACGCCACTTGGGATTTCTGATAGATTAAGTGCATTTTACGCTTTGACAATGGAGAGCCGACCGAGCTCTTCGAAACGTCAGCATTTAAATAAACCCGTTCCGGTGAGCTCATCTTTTTCTTCAAATTTCAACTCTCTACATGTTTCCTCTTTCTTACAGGCAACTACGCAGTGATCTTATTCTAATCTTCCGCAATATGAATGGCCTGGACTGTTTCTTTGGCCCCAGTGATCTTTCCGCTCAGACTAACACGTCCCCTTTGAGCGGTCATGCCCTAAAACTACGCTCAGGTAAAGCAATGATCAATTGACGAAAGTCTTTTCGGTAACAGTGGTTTCAGCGTGGAACGCCCCGTCTACTAATGCTCTACTCGCCTCCTGTGTGGATTCATTTTAATTTAAACTCGACGCGCACATACATCACCAGCCACCCAAATTATACATGCATATACCACTTACAGCTAGTAAGTATCCCTTCCGGTTCACAATTTTTCGTCTAGCAGACAGCCGCCTGCTTTTCTCATGCGATTGTGCAAACAATCTTCTTTTCAACTTTCCACTTATCGGTGCTTTTTTGTAGACAATTTGTAATCAATTGGGAATTCAAAGGCGTTCGGGTATCTCTCCCTTAATAAAACTGAACGGAACAGGAAAATTGCGTCGATACTGCAGTCGGTTCCGATGTTGAGAACACATTCATGTGACCGAATAGACCTATGCAGACAGTGGATTTGCATGAAGAGTGCGGACAGCGGAGGCGGATGTAACGAGTGTATTTGGAAGCTCCTGGCACAGGTTCGCCTGGCTCAATGAGATGGGTAAGGAGATGGCATACTAGCAGCACAGATACTAGTCAAAAGCCTATACACGCGTGTTTCGCCGACATTCTGCCGCTGCATGACACAGCTGCGAGGGGTTCGGCTCACCAGTGGGTTCCGCAGCATTCCCCGTTTGCTTTCTGGTAGATACTGCAATCTAGAAATTTTTGTTTTTTTAATTTCCCCAGAGCAATTTCTAAATTGGAGTATCTACCAGAAAGTAGACTGGGAATGCTGGTTGATCCACTGATGGGCCGAATCCCTCGCAGCTGTGTCATGCAGTGGTAGAATATCGGCGGAACACGCGTGTATGGGCTGCTAGTATGATATTCCTTTACCCTGAAGTACACTACTAGCTGCCTGTCGGTAGTTAATGAGTATTGCTCGGCTACCCGCTGTGGCTGATGGACTTCGGCCTGGTTGTCGCTTAACTTGTGGTCTCCCACTGGGTCGTAGTCGGAACCTCATCTTCGAGATGTCAAGGCAGTGATCTGTCCAGCCGTCGGCTTCGCAGATAGCCTTGGTCACCAGCACTTCCTGTTTATCTCGCCGTCTGGCGTGAAAATACCAGTGCTGCAATCAAAAATGCATCCAAGTCGCCCTCACCCGCGTTGGAATGCGGCAAAATGTGTTGGTCAGGGGGGAGCGATGCGTTGCGCAGGCTCGCGTATGTCGTTGTGCCTGCCGATCCCATGGGGACTTAGTATTCTCCTGGAGGCAGTGTTGTCCGTCCTGACTCTAAAATGGAAGTCGTCAAGGACAATCAGCCCTAGACACAGTTTCCAGGAGGGCGTGCAGGTCTTGATGAGACTTGGTCTCCGTCTCGCTGGAACTGATGAGTGGGGCGCGTAGGCGCTGGCTTCGATGGCGAATTTGCTATCCCCAAGATGCAGTTGTACGGTGGATCGCTGATGGCTTGCGGCAGACAGGGCAACCGTCCGGCGTAGTTGTTCCGGATGACGATGGCGATGTTGCCGTCGCGTCGCTCTGCCTTTGAGTAGCCGCTCCAGGTGAAGCCGTAACTGGCAGTCAGCTCCTCCTGTTGTACTTGTTCGGAGGAACAGGTCTCCGCGGAGGAAAGCAATGCCCACCTTGTAGCGCGCCAGTTCTCGAAAGAATAGCGCCGTCCTCCTTGCCGATCGATATCTTCATGGATTGTCAAGAAGAGAACGAGTATTCTAGGCTGCCAGAGTGACTATCGTCGCTCTAACAGTCCATGTGGTGGGCGATAGGGATAGGGACGAGTGTTGCTGTTCTTTATTTGAGTGTTCCCACCATGAGTTTTGCATTCGCGGGTCACGGCTTACATGTCGTTAGCATGATTCCCCAGCATCTGTGTATGGCACCTCTTCAAACTCACTCCTTCACGTGGTAGTATGCAGTGCTAACCCTAAACAGGACTGCTTATAGATCACAGATTCTCCTAGAGGTTACAGTTTTGTTTAGTTGAGGGAGACCAGATTTAGCCTCGTCTGCCAAAGATGTTGCATGTAGCCCTCTCCATGGTTTTTTTTTGAATTGGAAGTTTAAAGGAGAAGTGAGACGGGGAGTAGAATTACTGGGTTTGGGGACACACAACATCGGGTGCCCTTGCCTGGTTTAGCCTAGCTTCGAGAGCTACAAATCAGAGTTGGCTGCCAGTTAAGGACCATGCAGAGTAGCCACGCCCTGCAGGAGGCAAACGATGCACGGTTTCCCAACAACTGGACATAAACAAGACGCCATTAACGAGATACTGCATCTCTGGCTTCCTACCATGCCACATTAAGAAGGAGCCGCTACAGCCTGGCTCCGTGTTCAAAAGCACGAATGTGTCAACTCATTGGTGTGCTCGGAAAAATTCTCTGAAATTGACTTAGAGTGGGGCCCAGTGATTAGAGGCGTGGACTTCTAACTAACAGGTCGCGAGTTCGAGCTTCGGGGTTGGGAATGGCTGGCTGACGACGGCCAATAAGCCAGAAATGGCCATTCTAGTCTCCCTTGTCTTTGTCGGTAATAAAGTGCTGACTTAGAGAATGCTTCCCTCGCACAAAAATGGATGGTAAAAGAGAAGAGCTGTAAAAAGGGCTATAGAGCGAATTACCATTGAACAAGGACAGGCATGTGGTTACGTAAAAAACGTTTTATTTTGATGGCTTAAAATACGCCTGTAAACTTAAACATAATCATCAACAAAATTCACCTTCAAGCTGCTTTCTCGTGGCTACGGTGTTTCTGCTTACTTGACGGGCGTATGAACCCTGTGAATATTTACCTATTACGCTCAATGATAAAGACACATCTGGCATAATTCTCTCCAAAAAGAAGCAAATTTTTATGAATAAGGTCGACTTGTCATCGTAGGTTTCTGTCCTGTGCCAAGGGCTTGCCTTAAACGTGACGATCTTACTCTCGTGGATAGCAAACTGAAAATTTGTAAATTCATGATAATATCCGGTGAACGGAGTCGGGATACTGACTCAGTAGCAAACATGCCCATTCCTGTCTAAGTTGATTGCCGTCAAAGAAATGCAACTCGTTTTAACCCGTTTTTGTCAGCCAAGAAGGGCCATTCCCAAAACAAACGCTGGAAGCGTATCAGCGAGTTTCCCGGTTGTTGTTGTTGTTGTTGTTGTTGTTGTTCATGGTAGTGTTTCAACCGTGAATTTTGCATCTATAAGCCACAGTATACTAGCAGATGGCATGATTTCTTAACCTTTGTTCAAGGCACAATTTTCTAACACCTTTCTTTGCGAGGTAGTAAGCAGTGCCACCCCTCAATAGGACTGCCTATAGATCACAGACGGCTACCGAACTCCACTTTAGGTCACGGTCTCGCTTAGTTGACGAGCGGAGTGAGTTAGCAGGGGCCGCCTACGATATTGTGTGTTGCCTCCCCATGGGTTTATTTTCGAATTGGAAGTTTAGAGGAGAGGTGAGAGGGGAGTAGAACTGCCGGGTGTGAGGACACACATAGCATCGGGTGCCCTTATCTGGTTTAGTCCACAGGTCAAAGCGGTTACCCGGCTGTGGCCGCTAGGTTGAGCCTAACTTCGGAGAGCCACAGGCAAGAGTTGGGTGCCTGTCAAGGAGAGTGCGAGGCAGCCACCATCTGCACGAGACAAAAGATGCAAGGCTACCCTCTAACTGGACACCCCTACATCCCGAAGTCCGCACAAATCAGACGGCGCTGACAGTTCCCCACGCCTGGTTCCCCGCCGGTGGGTGCGCTTGCGCTCCCGCTGGGTATACACGTTGTGAGCATTGCTGTCCAGTCATCCTCGTCCCCTCTGACGCGTTGTGGTGTTGTTTGTTGGTGGTTAAAATCCTGGTAAATTGTTGTGTGTGTCAGGTGGTGTGGAGTGGAGCGTCAAGGTGAGGGGTCATGAATGCCAGAAGTCACACACTGAAATAGGGGGGGGGGGGAGGAGAGGTGTCACTGTGGCTTGACCATCGGGCCAGGACAGGGCCGAGTTTTGCCCTTGGGAACACACACCATCGGGTGCCCTTACCTGGTTTAGCCTAGCTTCGAGCGCCACAAAATCAGAGTTGGGTGCCACTTAAGGACCATGCGGAGTAGTCACGCCCTGCAGGAGGCAAACAATGCACGGATTTCCAACAACTGGACACCACTGCATTCCGAAACTAGCATAAGCAAGACGGCATTAACGAGATACTGCATCTTTGACTTGCTACCATGTCACATTAAGAAGGAGCCGCTGCAGCCTGGCTTCATGTGCAAAGGAATGAGTGTGTCAACTCATTGGCGTGGTCGGAAAAATCCTCAGAAAATGATATTGACAGTGCTTCGCTCGCAAAAAATGAATGGTGAAAGAGAAGAGCTGGAAAAAGGGCTATAGGGCGAATTATTATTGAACAAGGACAGACATGTGGTGACATAAAAGGCGCTTTATTTTGATGGTTTCAAATACGACTGTAAACTTAAACATCACCTTCAACAACAATTCAACTTCCAGCTGCTTTCTCGTGGCTACTGCGTTTCTGCTTACTTGACCGGCATATGAAACCTGTGGATATTTATCTCATACGCCCAAGTATAAAGACACAGCTGGCATAATCCTCTTCGAAAAAGAAGCCAATTTTTAGAAGGTCGACTTGTCACCGTAGGTTTCTGTCCTGTGGCAAGGGTTTGCCTTAAACGTAAAGATCTTACTCTCGTGGATAGCAAACTGAAAATTTGTAAATTCATGGAAATATCCTGTGAACGGAGTCGGTCTACTGACTCCTTATCAAACATGTCCATTCTTGTCTAAGTTGATTACTGTCAAAAAAACTAAAACTCGTTTTAACCGGTTTTTTTTGACAGCCAAGAGGGGTCATTCCCAAAACAAACGCTGAAGGCGTATAAGTGAGTTTTCCGGTTGCAGTGTTTGAACCGTGAATTTGACATCTATAAGCCACAATATACTAGCGGATGGCATGATTTCCCAACCTTTGTTCAAGGCACCCTTTTATAACCCCTTTTTTCGCGAGGTAGTAAGCAGTGCCACTGCTCAATAGGACTGCTTATAGATCACAGACGACTACCGAACTCCACTTTAGGTCTCTGCCTCGCTTAATTGACGAGGGAATTGAGTTAGCCCGGGTCGCCTACGAGATTGTGTATTGCCTCCCCCGTGGGTTTATTTTCGAATTGGAAGTTTAGAGAAGAGGTGAGATGGGATGTGGAGACACACATAGTATCGGATGTCCTCATCTTGTTTAGCCCACAGGTCAAAGCAGTTACCGGGCTGTGGCCTCTAGGCTGAGCCTTACTTGGGGGGACACAGGAAAGAGTTGGTTGCCTGTTAAGGAGAGTGCGAAGCAGTCTCCATCTGCACGAGACAAATGATGCAAAGCTACCCTCTAACTGGACACCCCTACATCCCGAAGTCAGCACAAACCAGAGGGCGGTATAGCGATACTGCATCCTTGACCCTGCCACGTTAACACAAAGGCGCCGCTGAAACCTAACCCCTTGTGCAGAGGAACGAGTTTGTCAGCTGATTGGCGTAGGCAGGAAAAGCCTCCGAAAATAGCCCCGAGAGCGCATCCATCGCGCAAAAACAGATCACGAAAGAGGTGTGTTTGAAATAGAAGTGTCGGAAAAGGGCTATAAAAGCGAATTGCTTCTGAACAAAGACCTACATGTAGTGGCACAAAAAACGTTTTGATTTACTGTGCCAAAATACTCTTGTGAACTTAAACACAGCCTTCATTACAAATTCGACGTTAAGATGGTTCCTCGTGGCTAATGCAAGCTTTCTTATTTGGCTGGGATATAAAACCCGTGGTTTATCATTTGCATTCGAGGATAGAGACACATGAAGCGTAATTATGTCCGAAAGAGAAGCCGACGTCTAACTTCAGGTTTCTGTTATATGTCAAGGACTTCCCCTAAACGTTACAATCATACTCTCACAGAAGCCAAACGGGAAATTTGTCAGTTCATCAGAATATCTTGCGAATGGGGGTTAGACTACTGTTCCCCCCAGCTAACATGTTCATTCCTGTTTTACTTGATTGCCATCGAAGAACTGAAACTCGTTTTACCCTCTTATTTGACAAGCAACAGTGGTTATTCCCAGGATGACCACTGAAGGCGTATTAGCGAGTAGCCCGAATGGGTTAAAAGTTAACAAGTGTGTGATAAGGATTAATAGGCGTCTGAAATACGCTCGAGTAAACACAAATTCGAGTTAAGTGGGGTATCCCAAATTCGCACAACGACAAGCTCACGCATGTGACGCACTAGACAGCTGACTGAATTCTGTCATAGTGCGACTATTTCCGCTCATACTCTACAGTCAGTGTTCGAGCCGAAACCAATAACGCATTTATGTTGACAGCAGCACTAGCAAGATGAACAGGACAATCTTCTGTGACAGTGGTTGTCAGTGAATGAAGCACAGCTATGATCAAGTCATTCAGATCGACCGAGGCACCATGCCAACCAGGGTTATCGGTGGCACAGCTGTGGTGACGGTGGAAATAGTTCCGTTCTCCGGGATAAGTGTCTTTGTTGTGGACCCTAAGGACAGAACTGTCAGTCCCAGACTATGGATATCAGGATAAGACCAGAGTTATAAAAAAATCCACAATCAAATGTCAAACGACCTGACAATCCAACAGATGCCGAGCGCGTCGCGTTTTATTGTGTTTCTTCCATTCAGTTAAACAACTAGTAAGCTCAAGAATGATGAACAGGTAGGTAAAGACAAGATAGTCTGGCGCCTCGGCACAGTACCCCCCTTCGAGACCGGAGGGCGGCGAAAACGACGCCGAAGGATGTGTACAAGTCTAAAAGAGCTCAGTGACCAACCGATTAGGAAAGTGTACGTGAAGACCACTGCGAGAGATATATACAGGGTCTGTAGAAGAGTGAATACATCTGGTGGCGGAAGTGCTGGAGTAAGTGGTAGCAGTCGGAGGTATCGGACAGGGGAGAAGAGGGAAAATACGCGACGGTGGAATAGAGAGCGCACTGGACGGTGTTGACACCGGCTGGGGTGATAGTATAGCTGAGTAGGCGATTGCGTCCATACATGGGGTTGTCTTCCGTAACTGCTTCCTTAGCGAGGAGTTCCTTCGTAATAGCTGCCAATAACAGTAGTTCCAAGAACGGTGCATTGACGAAATAGGGTAAGGTGGGTATATGGAAACCTAGTCGCATGTCCAAGGTAGAGGGGGGAGTAAATATGCATGTCCGAGCGAGGGAGACTTCTCGGAAGGATGTGGGGTTTTCTTAAAAAATATAGTAGACCATGAATCGGCAAGAACCCTCCTGAAACATCTTAATATTAGGCTAACCCCGGTTTCACTGCGCCAGAGCTCGCTGGTGAAACCCTTCTGTGGTAGTGCATGAAGGGTTTGTGCATTCCAGCGTAGGTTCTTCAGTTCTCATTTTATTTCCTAAGACACAACATGCATGCACATTCAGCGACGCAGTTGCAGATATTCGGGTGTATCCGCTTCCACCAGAGCGGTTGACTGAGCCGGCGCTCCTAGTTTAGGAAGTTGGATGAAACTGGAATTCAGGGGATTGATGAAAATCGGTTTATCAGTCCGCAGTTTATTCTTTGAATGAAAGTCTAGCCTGCAAGGCAGCGGAGTCAGCAAGACCGCGCAGTTCATATTCGCGTGTCCTGGTAACCGGTTAAGAAGCACTAGACGGACTGAAAGACCATCTTTGGAAAATTACGTTGGCGAATGTTTTGGCCGTGCTCTCAGCAACCACACGTGACAAATATCTGATTTTCTTCAAACATGATCGGCAGCCTTTCACTGATTCAGTATCAAGAACCAAACTTGAGACGGCCAATTGAGCTGGATGAGTGTCGAGGTGTCAGGCTAACGCACTGATGATGAGCTCGAGGGAGAATCCAAAACGTCAGGCCAGTAAATTTCTTCCCCCCTGCACTTGACAGTCAGCTCGTTAAATTTATGAACACTACTGTTGCATACTAAGTAGCTATTTACTGTCATTTTAAATCAGGTTGGTGAGCATATCCGATGATGCAGACTTGCAATATTCGGCCCGCTGAGTCGTGTGCATTGTGTCCTCTACGAACCTTTGAAGCGTCCTCTGGCCCAGTGCGGCCTTTATACTTCAAGGTAGAGCTCACAAGACCAGACTGAGGGAGTCCATCCAATGGTCTTTGGAGCTGGGTGTGAGAGGCTTTACTGCAATAATGAACAGGTGATATGTTGGACGGCAGACAGCAACGAAAGTGGTGCTCCGACAATTATGAGTACATCAGCACGACTGGGTTTGACATTACCGACAAAGACAAGGGAGAATGGAATGGCCATTTCTGGTTTATTAGCCGTCGTCAGCCAGCCATACCCAACCACGAAGTGTGGAACACCCGAGGTTCGAACTCGCGACCTGCTAGTTAGAAGTCCACGCCTCTAACCACTGGGCCACGAGCCCGTTGCCCTGTCGGTTTCGATCGGGAATATGCAATGGTAGGGGACGCTCACCGATCGTTAGAGGCGTGGACTTCTGACTAACAGGTCGTGAGTTCGAGCCTCAGGTGTTCCACACTTCGGGGCTGGGTATGGCTGGCTGACGACGGCTAATAAGCCAGAAATGGCCATTCCAGTCTTCCTTGTCTTGATCGGTAATGCCATTCTGCCAATATCATGCGCCACTGTGCGGCTGCTGGTTGGGTTCGAGAGAGAGCCCATAAGGCACAACGGAACGAGTGAGTTCCGTATGAATGATCGGTGAGCGTCCCCTACAACGACTGGGTTTGCCTGTTCTGAGGTGACGATTGCCACATTCTATTTGCCAGATAAGCAGGTTGGACAGCTGTGGTAGAGCTTGAATGGACAACTGATCCAAGGGATCAACAATTTCGAGAGCCCCCAATACCTGAGTCAACATAAACGGCTGAACCGTGATACCACTGAACCCGGCAATAACAAGGAGCTAAGATGACCGACTCGTCCTTCTGCGGCGTCTGAGAGTTCAGATTGGCATCCAAAGAATAGAGCACTCAATACAGCAGGTGCGAAACCCGGGCTCATGCACGCTCTCCTCAGTCGTGACTTTCATGGCCTTAACGCCCACCGAGAATTCGACCGTCGTTGCCGATGATGGCAACCTTATGCTCCACAGCGAGCTGAGAGTAGGCACGGTGACTTGTGCGTACATTATTTTATAGTGATAGCAGACTTACGCAGCATCTATCGCGCTCTCTCCCCCACCTGAACAAGACAGAGCCAAGAAGACCGGAGACGGGAGGGGGGGGGGCGCAGGCGTATGGTAAGGTCGAGCTCGAAACTTGGCGCTCCACTCCACACCCCCTGGTTCACACAGCAAATGACCAGGTTTTTAACCAGCAACGGCAATGGCGAGGGTTGCAGGGGTCCCATTGTGCGCGACGTCTGCTGGCAACCGGGTCTGCCACCGCACCCCGAAATGTTGGCGTTTGTTGTGTTGCGCAATCCGATAATGCCTGCCAGAGCCCGGTATGGCCCCCGTGTTGGTCCGGCGCATCTACCACGCGGCCCATTTCGGGGTATAAAAATATTCATTCTTTTGCTCATTCGGTAGAAAATTACGTCTTCTTCAATTTACTACTCGAAGAAAGGACATAATTCGGTTTTAAAAAAGTTTCTAATTGTAGGACTTTTAAATACCGTAAAACAGCCGTTCATAAATCGTCATGTCTCTGCATTCACAAATGTGCCTTGTAAAGTTAACAATATGGATCAAATCCACTGTTAAATTCTATGAACCCTTTATAGTCCCCCTTTATTACCGTAGAGAAATGTGTAGTTTTCCGTGCGCGGAAAATATACGGCTTGTAGTTTGGAAACCCTGAATCCAAGTGTAACAGTAGAGCGGGTTCAACATTATTCGGGAATTGGAAAAAGTTTGTGAAAACCAAATTATGCTCTTCCTTCGAGTATAAGGTTGGAAGAAGACGTAATCGTCTACCGATTGAGCAAAAGAATGAATATTTTATGCATGTTTTCCATGAAATATACTTGGACTTTTAGGGGCATCGAAAATCAATGATAAGAATTCATGCTGCTTAAGTAGCCATTTTTTAGTGTAGTTTTTGCATGCAGCCGGAAGGAAGTTCGTTCGAAAGCCGGAATCCGGAGGTAACTGAAGTGTTATAGAATTACGTTGCAGGCTGACTAGTTTTACAACGCTACTTAATTAATCTTTTCGAAACGAAAACGCATTTCGGAATTTCGGTTGACATTTCATGAGTTAGCCCACCGGCGTACCAATGTCAATCTGGTTCTCGGCCTATCAGAGTTATCCAAACCGATCAATAAAACGCAAGACAGACGCAGACATGCTGTCACCCAAAATGCACTGACGCATGCGGCACTTAAAAAGTATTTTGACAGCTATCTAATAATTTATACTTACCCAACTGTGAAAGACTCAGTGACCCCGGTGGGATTCGGACCCACAAGACCAAGGGGATGGCTTGAGAACAGCTACGCCCTGGCCACTTGAGCTACGAGGTGCCACCGGTAGCCGTGATTTTAACCACATTTGCGTCAAGTTACGCAAGTTCCACCGTCACTCGAGGCTGACAACTTACGCCAAACTATTATTCGAGCATTCTGTACAGAATACAGTGCTCGACCTACTGGCATCCCAATTCCCCTCTTCCTATTTGGACCCAGGCCTAAAGGTCGTAGTGCCTAGTTTCGACTCACGACCTTATCGCAGAAGGCGAGGTCGTGATTGCAAGACCCTGGCTACCACGAAGTTGAGGGCTGGTCCCGAATGGAAAGAGAAGAAGTGGGACGCCAGCTGGGAGAATGATGTATTCTGTACAACATAACCGGAAAAGGGGTTGAAGGGAGTTAGCAGCTGGGCAAGGACACAGCCGGCGCCGGGACAGCGCACGCCGAGTCTCGGCAAGTACGTCGAGAAGATTTGAGCCAGAACATGGCTGACTCGACCTTGAATCTGATTGGTCAGTTGGAAAGCCGAATGGGCGAATGGCAGACAGTCCTGGTGTGCACGTGCGGACATTCGCGAGAGGCTCAGTGTTGCGACAGACACTCGGAGTAGGGCCACCATAACTTATGCTGCCGCGACGCAACTGCATTCATGCGCCAGCCCACCTTGCTCCGATTCCGGCTTCATCCTACACACCTGCTATGGTAACTTCCAGTCTGTCAGTAGCTAGTGTGTTTTAAAGACGGCTACAATTACCACTAAGCATTACCCTTTCGCCTTGAGGGAGGGCATAATTTCCAAGAAATAAACAGTGTTGGGGCAAAAAAATCCTGTTTTCTTCACGTCCATGCATGCAATTCTGACCTTAGGAATAGTCCATACTCAGGTAGGGTTCAGACATTTCTAACCTTTCTGCTGAATAAATCGGTAGGGAAAAATAGTGCACTTTTGATAGATAGGCTACTTCCACGCTTGCACTTTAACGTCCTGTGAATCCTGGGCTGGTGATTCAAATCCCTGTCCAATGACAATACTGAATACAGTGAGACGCTATACCACTACCGTCTGCGCCACAAAATTGTCTGCTTCGGCAACCATAAACAATCAATACATATCTTCTGGGACAATCTCCTATCAAAGGCAAACTTTTGGAAAAACCGGAAAGTAAGCCAATCCGGAATTCGCATGATGACGAGTTACCAGGTGAATGGGAATGCTCTTTTTCAAAAGGCACGGACACTAGTTCGTGCGGGGTCCGTGTAGAGGAACCTTCTAAGGTTTTCAATCACTGAGACCGCAGTCTCCTCCAGGCGTTCTGACTTGGTCTAGCAAATGTAGCATAGAAGATGAGGAATGAGTGGGCGCAGTAGATACAGCGTAAAGTGAAATCACTAGAAACTTACTTATGCTCAAGTAATTGTGCCGACACACATTCTAGCGCTTTGGTGATATCCATTGCGTGTGACAGCCTTGTGTTGTGAACTGCTTCAAACTATGGTTCCCTCTGTTCGATAGTTCAGCTGCTGCAAGTCACGATGGAGGCTCAGCCGCTGCTTACTAATGAATCTATGCATAGTTAAGCAAGCTTACGAACCATCTACTTCAATCTTCAGTCAAATCCCCCATGGTGCAGTGAAAGGACAGTATCAAGGTCATTGAGTGTAAAGGGGGGGGGCAGTAGTGACCAAACGACGGGTCCCGCTATGCGTGCCTCACGCGACCCGGCTTCGTGTCTCTAGGTACAATAGGCGTCGGCTAGGGGGGAATATCTCTGATCGAACGCAATCTTGAATTCCATAAGGACCACACTGAATTGGGGGGGGGGGGGAGAGGTGTCACTGTGGCTTGATCATCAGGAGAGGACAGGGCGGAATTTCGCACTTAGTCAACAGCCCTTCGACCAAAACTTTCGTGCGTTTAGGGAACTGAAAACTGCAAATATGCCCTGAAAGAGTTGCCTTTCTTTACGCACGCAGAAGCTCTTTTCCGGGCGCCCGATGCAACACTGCCCATCTGCAGCCAATCACTGACGCACACATGCCCTCGCTCAAAGCGCGCTGTCACCTTGCCGCGATATCATTTTGACTCCGGTGAAGTCGGACGCCTTCGCCCCCCCCCCCCTAACCTACTTTCTATTCAGAACGCAACTGGCATCCGGGTTCTACTCTTCCTACCCGGGAACTGGTTTGAAGGCCGTAGTGTCCAGGGTCTATTCGTGGCACACATGTACAGAGTGAGAATGAGAATTCTTGTGTATCATTGGGCATTACCAACCCCTTATGATGTATCATTCAGGTGGCTGTATATATCAAAATTGCGGTCCAACCTGAACCTGCGTCGAAAACCATGGAAAACAGGCACCATTATGAAGGAATTGTCCTCTCCAAGCGAGGCAACTGGGCCAACGACATCATTAAATGCAGTGATGATATTTAATTGCATTACCTGCTATTATTAAATTTCCTGCTCTGCAAGCAATAACATGACTTTTTAGATCCTCAAGGAATTATTACTACGATGCACATTCAATGTGCAGTTCCTTTTTGACAACCAACTCTATAGATAAATAGACGGCGTTGCTATGGGCTTGCCGCTTGGAACACTCCTAGCCGATGTCTTCATGGCAAACTGGAGAGATTCCAACTGAGCGATCAGATCGATAAGATTTAACATCACGGTCGCTAGGTTGATGATAGCTTTGCAATTGACACCTCAGAAACCGACGTTGCTACCCTCTTAAATGCTGTAAATCAGCCATGTCCGTCGATCAAATTCACGTTGGAGATGAAAACGGCCGCTTCGCTCTCTTTCTTGGATGTTCTTCTAAACAGGAGACCTGACGGTAACGTCCGAAGGAGCGTCTATCGGAGGAAAACCTGATCTTGAAAATACACGAACTTCACCAGTTTCCAAACTCTCCAACAACAACGAAATGTAGTTCGGCGTTTGGCAGAAAGAGCTAGAAAAATTTGTTCAACTGATAGCATCGAGGAATAGCTTAGAAAAATCCAGGAATTGCTTCGCGACAACGCGTATGCTGACAGGTTTATAGCAAAGAACAATGCCGAACGACTAGTAAATTCCACCACGCCGACTGACGAAAGGAAAACTTTGTTCCTCAAAGTCCCTCTTTAAGGGGACGCTGCGATTGAACTCCTAAGGAGGTGCCTTAATCAAGCTGTCTCGCAAACCCTTCCATCAGTGAGGGTTCGAATATAATTTCCTACTTACCCAATTCTACGCGGAGAAGGTGAGGATAGGTTGCCACCCCAAACCACCTCAATGTGCATCTATTCTTTCACTTGCGTCTGTGGATCAGGTTATATTGATAGCACGAGTCGGCGCCTATCCAAGAGGATACGAGAACACCGCCCGGAATGGCTAGGAAAAGGCGAAACTAGGGGCATAAGCAGTGCCGTCCTCGAGCATGTTGTTGGTTCCGGAGCGGCCACCATCAGGTTACGAAAACCAATCTTGTGATCACAGAAGAACCACTTTCATGCTCTGTACCTACATTGGCCGAAGGTCGACTAACGCTGCAACTATCTGCGCCTCTCCGCTCTCACCCCCCTGGCACTGACTTTTATTACCCCCACCCCCATATTCCTACACTCCGCTTGTGTTTTAAGACGAACTTTAATCGATTTCTCTTATCACTGACATGCTTTTCTTTCTATCCCGTTCACATATAATTGTAGTGGTCCAAGGAGAATTTATCGAAAGCGACGTATGCTCCCGACCTCGTCTTCGGATCCTCCTTCATCAAAACAGCATTTTGCAAGTTCAAATAGGTTAGGGTAACAATCGGGAGATGGCACCCAAAAAAATCCGCCTAATCAAACAGCCTGTCTACCAAGACAGGTGGTAATAGGGGTTTTATGGGTGGTGGCTGGTCGGGATGTACGATACTATCCGACAGAAAGCCTTATTTGAACAGGTGAATGATCGCAGTTGGCCCAACTCTCCGTTCCGTTATTACAAAATGGGTCGCCAAAGGCAGTATAGTGGTAACGGAGGAGAGGAAGGCATATAATCGTCTTCCCTCAGAAGGTTATCTACCTTTCTCTGTTAACCACTCAAAGAACTTCAAGGACCTTACCACCGGACGGCACACCAATGTCACTGAGGCATACTGGAGTTGACTGAAAAGGAAACTCCACGAGGGAGGCCCTCTATGTGGTCGAACTGTGTGGGCTCACATAGACAAAGTACAGTATCGTCTTCGGTTTGGCCTCATTGCCATGTCTTTGACAGATGCCTGGGAACTGTTCCTGTCCCATGTTGTGCAGACTTATCCTATTTAAAAGTGTTTTTTTTTTGTAATAAACTGCCATAATGCGAATGTATGCCGTATATTCAGGTGTACTTGTGTAACGATGTGGAAGGTTAGATAACAGCGACCATCGTCCATGTAACCTCCTGTGATGTTCGTTCGGCCAGCCCATGTTAGGCCGTCGCGGAAAGTCCAAGTAGTGCGTGAAAGTATGCTTTCAACCGCTGATATAGCCTGAAGGCGTTTGAGTCCTCTGTTAAAGGTATTATTTCTAGGTAACGGAATTTTTGGATGCCATCTCCCGATTGTTACTTAGGTTAGCATGCAACTATAATGAGAGAACATATTTAACTGATTAGTAGCGCTCATTCCCACATGTTACGAGACAGTCAAGAAAGCATGAAAGTTCGGCCAAACGCAGAAGACACGGGCAATGCAAAATGCACGTGATGGTGCATATGCCTAGGCACAAAATCCAGGCAAAAGTGATGGGATTGCGATTGCAAATCTACACAACAAACTGAAGCGACTTTAGGAAATAGCATGAAATATTTGCGAGATCACAATCATAAATGGAAAGGAGGCTTGAATGCACAATCAAGCCCAATTACTGCTGACAGATGACGAACAGCTTTCCAGACAACCTGCATATAGCCATGTTGGTTCGGAGATAGCTACCGTCCGAAGCACAGACATGCGGTGTAGTAAGAAGACTGGAGGAATGAGATTGTGGGAACGAGAAGGAAGCTGTAACCGAAAAGGCGTGTGCTGAAGTGACAAATGTAAGATATTAAAAGTTCGGTCGATGGAAAATTACAAGGGCACGGTGAAGATGGAGTAATGTCTAGTCGGCCGACGGCAACTTCCTCCTTTGCATCCGCGTCCCCGCAGGACTCCACTGATGCGATTGTATGCACTAGAGTAAACAGTTTGTGTCCCTCTACCAGATAACAGTTATCTGTTGCACATTTGGAGGTTTAATGTTGAACTGGCGTATGGGTGCACTGGGTCATGTGTCCTCTCGTCAAAGCTGACCCTAGGAACTGCGTGAACAGTGACGCTGCACTTGCAGAATTTGTATTAGGCAGAGATGTTAACAATGATCGCAGGTAGGGTTTTGACAAGAGGCATCCAAAGGACGAACGTGTTTCAGCAAGAGAGCCCATATGGCCCGGCATTTCTTCCATTTGTAGCGTAGAATAGTATTTTGTTATTTTAGATGCTGTTGATTACAACTGTGCAACAGTTGTCTTGTTCTCTCTGTCATTTTTTTCTCAATTTATCCGTGACAAATCCAACCTTTACTTGCCACTTCACTGACGTTACCAATCTTCCGAGTAGCCCAGCTCATCTACTTGCAACTGCAGCAAGTTCCCGAGCCTGTAGTTCTGCATATATGCTCGTGTGATGACTGGTGTCGGACTTCATGTTTTTACTCTGCGACTTTGGCCGTAGCTGTCATGCAATGACACCTAAGCACGAAAATATTAGCCACATTTCTTGCCAATTTTAGCCCTTCAGAGCCAGGTGAAACAGCCACGGTGTGTGTAGACTTGCGCCGCATCTACTGCACTCGCTCCTTCCTGCCTGAGACCGCCATCATGACAGAGTCGAGCAGACCGGAGACGTGGGAGGCTGCATGTGGATAGTGCAGCTGAGCCCGCACCTTGGCGTTCCACGCACATCCGCCTGTTCACACGAGAATTGACAAGATTTTAACCAATAACAGCAACACCGCAAAGGGTCAGAAAGAGAAGGAGGACGATCGGGCGGCCATACGCATGACCTGTACATCCAGCTGGGGGCTCAAGCCCACCCACCGGCAGGAAATCAGGTGTGAGAGAACTGCCAGCTCATACTAGGCCGCGAAGGCATGGTTTGCAGATGCTTACGGAGTTTTAGGCGACTGTCATTATATATACCGCGTCAATAAGATAGGCAAAGAACATATTCGTCCTCACTTGCCTGAACTGTTCATGGTCCAGGGCCACGAGACCAAACAAATCTGCGGCGATCCATTCATCCACCACCGAGGTGATGAGTCATAAAGCACGCAGCAGTCAAACTCGCAGCCAAACATACCCCAAATGGTCAGGGCCGCGAAGAGGAAAAAGGTCGATCAGTCCAAGTCTGACTATCTCGGTTCGATGACGACGAAGGTATCATCCCAGAACTTCGGTTTGTGGTGCTGGAAGACCAGCGACTCTAACCATAGCAGGATCGCCTCGGCGATAAATCCCGAAATCGGCGAACCCATTGGTGTGCCCTTCACCTGTTCGTAGATTGTCCTGTTGAACGGGAAGTACGTCTTCAGACAGAGCTGGAGGACTTGGGCGTGTCCAAGACGATTCTCAACTCTTGTCCCAACGACCGTGTCTACTTCTTCAAGACTACTTCCTGGGACTCGTCTCTTCGCTTCTATTAGAAATGGCTATCTCAGTCAACCCTGCCTTTGTCGGTAACGTTATTCTGCCCATATTGCGCGCCGCTGGCTAGGCGCGAAAGAAAGCCCCAAGGCGCATTCCCGATCGCGACCAGCGATATGTAATATCCGAAGCACGGACATGCATGGGTTAGAGATTAGTCATACGCTACAGACGCTGACATCTCCTTTGTCAATGCTGAATTTCAACGCCCAGTCGTGGGTGGTTAGTCAAAAGCCAGCTACATCAGACCCAACTACGAATTCGGGGGTTCTTTCTGCAAGTTTTAAAACCAAAGCAAACAGACCACTCTCTGGCATTCACACTACCACTTGTGACTGGGAATGGGAACCAGCATGCAATGGAATATCGAATGCCAAAATTTGAAGTTTATTTATACTGGACAGATGGTGAGAAATTAGCTTAGACAATCTGCGGATAATTATTTTGATATGGCGCTGACCACTGTCCGAAACTGGGGCATGCGATGGAATACAAAGACTGGAGGCAGGAGATTATGGGACGAGAAGAAAGCTATAGTCGAAAAGGCGCGATATGAAGTAGCAAAGGTAGTATTTTCAAATGTCGGTCGATAGAAAATTACAAGGGCACAGTGAAGATGGATTAAGGTCTAGGTGGTGGGGGACGACGACGTATAACTACGGGTAGGCGTCCTCGTAGGGCTCTACTGATGCGTTCACGAACTCGTCCCCACCAGCCGGCTGCCGTGAGTGGATTCGCTGCGCGTCCTGGCTCCTCCACTTCTTCCTCCCACTCCTCCTCCTCAAGGTCATATTGCACGTCATCCTCGACTCCTCTCGGGAGGATTCCCTCTTCTAGGCGATCTGGCCAAATCCTCTCCCTGGCAGCTGCTTGCGTAGTGTGGACATTCAGCAGGAGGATGAGGAAGAACACGAGGAGAAGAGGAAGCTGTCGTTGAAGTAGTAGCAGTGAATGAATTGCAGACATGTTCGCTGTGCACTGGTATGAGGCAGTTCCTTGATGTAGACTGGCTTTTATAATTTTTTGGTCAGTTGGTGTATGCAGTAGAATAAACAGTTGGTGTCCACCCACGAGATAGCAATTATTTATTGTGGAGTTGGCGGTTTTGGTATGGACTGGCTTACAAGTGCACTGGTTCACGTGTTCGCCGATGCACGTGCCGATGCACTTGCGGAGTTCGTCGTAGGGGGGAAGTTTCTCTCAACAAGGCCATCCAATTAACGAGTTCAGGTAGTGTGTTGGCGAGGGCCATCCAGAGAACTGACTTGTTTCAGCAAAACGATCAGGGAGGCCTCGCATTTCTACGCGTTGGTTGGTGCAATGTGTCCTGTAATTTTTGTTGATGCTGATTCCAAGCACCCGACATTTGCCCTTTTTCTTCTGGGATTAGATACTCAATTTTCCCATTACAAGTGTTATACATCCACGTATCTGACAGCCGAGGTAATACTTTAATTTGGGCCAGTACGTTGTGAAGACTGTTGACCAAATCATCTATCGACAAGGGAATGATGTATGGTTACATACCCCGGGAGTATTTGCGTTGAGCAAAAGAGCAAGACAACTAAGAGTTTTGTGGCACCTCAGATTTTGATACTCCCCATCGTCACCAATTTAAAGAGGTCACTATATTTTACAACTTAGTGATAATAGTAAATGGATTTACTGCCCGTTTGCTGGTATTGTCAAAAAGGTATTACACTGTCGTATTTTTAGTCCGATAAATACGTGAAAGAAACTCACCCTCACGCAACAGCCACAGCGGAGCCCATTTATCACTCTCTCTCTCTCTCTCTCTCTCTCTCTCTCTCTCTCTCTCTCTCTCTCTCTCTCTGGCACAAACTTGTTCCCTAAAGTAAATAACCCGGCCTATAAACCATGCGGTTGCCCCACTATCTGACAGGGATCAGTGCCTTATCTACCCTCTGTCATAACGGTACTTTCCTCTCCTCTGGTAGGCACAATATGGCAGCTGAAATCTCAATGTCTCTAACAAGATCATTACTGGGGAACGTACAAATGGCGGGACACTTTATATCATCGTTGAACATTACGTCTGTCGCCCGAAATATCCCCTACACACTGCCGCTAAATATGGGTCCATATAGCCCATAGAGCTACACATAGGCCATACAGACCCAGCTGGTTAGAGGTACTTCTTCAACCAAACATCTCAATGACTGTTTTGATTTTCGTTCTGGAGATGGAAAGGGTGAGAAGCTTCTGAGCCCATGCAATTAAAACCGGAGATTTCACCACGAGTTTCTCACTGTTGTGAGTACAACAAACAGAAATAGGCGCAGTGTGAACCATCATAGTTATCTTGTCACTGTTTGAGGCGCCGTTTATCTAATTCTAATTTGCTCATTAATCTAGCACAGTCAATGACCGTAACCGATCTGTCTTCCTTTGGAGGAAACCAACCTAAACTAAAACAACCATTCCCAAATCCATTTTGGTAGGTGTCATGTCACAATAATCCTCTCCGCGATTGTTGAGTATGTGGTGAGAGGATTCGGCTGACTGAGGTTACATGTGATTTTCACTATTCTGGTGACCCATAAAATTGGTGCTTCAAAATACTTCAGGACATCTCGAACACCGGCGTCTGTTCTACCCCACCGACGGACTACACGCAAGGTATGCAGTAGTGACACCTCAGACGACGGAAGGGCATGCTTGTAGCATATTCGGTCTCGTGTAAAGTGTGAAGATTCACACACTTAAACAATGAGCATAACCGTATTTCTGGACGGACAAAGTGTTCATCAGGACTCATTTATTGAAATGCTGCCGTTTCGGGACACGTAGCCAAAAAGAACACCAAATGCACGAAGCGCCAATGACTGCCCGAGACAGTCGGACTTCGCCTGATCGATTTTTGCCCTTTTCGCGTCCCCGGCCATATGGGGGATGTTTGGAGGCGTGCTGCGTGCTTTATGAGTCATCAACCCAGTGGCAGGTGGATGGGCCGCCACGGGGTTGTTTGGGCTGGCGGCTATTATACTCTCCCGTTGAGTGAGTTTTTCGTCCGTAGCCGTCTGCTTGGTGTTCCAAGTTCTGCATGACTGCCTTTTTCCGGTCATTACCAGTTTAATGACCCTGGACTTTACACAATGCAGACGCGTAAAGACGAATAAATTCGTTTCCTATCGTCTTGTATATGACGTCACTAGCCTAGAGGTCCGTAAGCGTCTGCTTTGTCAAGATCAGGAAACCATGGTCCTCGCAGCCTAGTATGCGCTGACAGTTCTTCGACACATTGTTCCTGGCCTGAGGGTGCGCTTGCGCTCCGGCTGGGTACACAGGTTGTGAGCATGGCTGTCCAATAATCTTCGTCCCATCTGACCCGTTGTGGTGTTGTTGCTATAGGTTAAAATCTTGGTCCATGGTTGTGTCTGTCAGGGGGTGTGGATTGGAGCGTCAAGGTGCGGGTCCTGAACCCCGGAAGTCGCACACTAAAATAGGGCGGGGGAGGGGGGAGTGGGAAGGTGTCACAGATGCTTGACTATCAGGCCATGACTGGGCTGAGTTTTGCCCTCAGTCAACAGCCAAAACTCAAGTGCGTTTAGGGAACTGAAAACTGCAAAGATGCCCTGAAAGAGTCGCCTTTTTGTGCGCATATAGAAACACTTTTGCGGGCGTCTGATGCGACACTGCTCATCTGCAACCAATCACTGACGCACCCAGGCCCTCGCTCAGGGCGCCCTGTCGCCTAACTCCCGTGATGTCAGACGTCTTCTGTCCGCCCCCCTAACCTACTTCAAACTTATGGCGTAGAGAATGCAACTGACATCCGGGTTCCACTCTTCCTACCCGGGAACTGGTTTGAAGGCCGTAGTGCCAGAGATGTATTCACAGCTTGAGGCTCCATGAAAGACATGTACGTATAGAATGGGAATTCTAGTCTATCGTCGGTATTACCAACCACTTAAGATGCAGCTCTTAGTTAAATGTATAAATCAACATTGCAGCCAGACGTGGTCCTTCGCTGGCAGTGAGGGCTATATGTAGAACAGTAACCGTCATGAATAGATCGTCGCTCTCCGAGTGAGGTGACAGGGTCATTAACTCGAAGCCGTGGCCAACGAAATCAATATATGCAGTGACGATGTTTGTTCGAACCATCTGAGCTTATGAAGTTTTTTACTCTGCCATCAATCAGAGCACAATTTGTAATATAAGCCCTGATCGAACCAATATTTTCGAGGTAAAAATAGACTCGGATGGGACCACAATGAGAGTAAAAATTCAGCTGAATGGTTTGAGATTGCCAGAGAAGCGTAACACGTCCAGCCAAATGCTGTGGACGCTAGCATCGTCATTACCAATATTGCTTTGCGTCCCCAAAATGGGTTTGACGGTGTTTATGCCTTCGGCACTACAACTGGGTTAAAATTCGGTGATGCGCTCTGCGAATTCCGTCGATGCATGACATCTTTTCGAAATTACCGTCGAGAGGAATATCATGAATGGAAGGCATTGATAAATGCATAATCAAGTCTAATGATGGCGGACAGATGACGAACAGCTTCTCAGACAACCTGAAAATGGCCATGCTGATTCGGCGATAGCTACGGCCCGAGGCACAGACATGCGGTGTGATAAAATGACTAAAGACAGGAGATTGCCGTACGAGAAGAACGTTTTATTCGGAAAGGCGTGTTCCAAAGTGACAAAGGTAAGATATTAAAAGATCGGTCGATGGAAAATTACAAGGGCACAGTGAAGATGGGGTAACGTCTAGCCGGTCGACGGCAGCGTGCTTCTTCGCATCTGCGTCTTCGCAGAATTCGTCCGATGCGTTCACGAACTCGTCTGATGCGTTCACGAACTCGTCTAAACCAGCCGGCAGCCGCGAGTGGATTCGTTGCACGCCCTGGCTCCTCCACCGCTTCTTCTTCCTCCTCCTCAACCTCCTCTTCGAGGTCATATTGCACGTCATCCTCGTCTCCTCTCTGGAGGATTTCCTCTTCTAGACGATCTGGCCAACTCCCCTCTCTGGCAGCTACTTGTGTGGTGTGCACATTCAGCAGGAGGATGAGAAAAAATACGAGGAGAAGAGGAAGCTGCCGTTGCAGTCGCGGTAGTGAATAATTTGCAGACATGTTCGCTGTGCAGTGGTATGGGGCAGTCTCTTGATGTAGACTGGCTTTTATAATTTTTTGGTGAGTTGGTGTGGGCAGTAGAATAAACAGATAGTGTCCACCCACGAGATGGCAATTATTTATTGCGTACTGGGCGGTTTTGGTGTGGACTAGCTAACAAGTGCACTGGTTCACGTGGCCGCTCGTCAGTGTTGAGTGCGAGGACTGCGGGGGCAGTGCCAATACACTCGCAGCATCTGTAGTTGAAGGATATTATTCTGATGATGCCACCAAGGTAACGATCATGGCCACTTTTTCGACGAGAGGCGTCCAAAGATTTGATTTGTCCGGGCGAGCGCTTTCGTAGGTCAAGAACATTTCGGAAGCTGCCGCCCTCCTCCTCCTCCTCGCACCATTTGGGTTTGGATTTACACAGAGACCGGAGGCAACCATCAGGCATCAGATAATGAGGCCGGAAGACCTGTTGCCACGGCTAGACACGTCTGGAATCGTTTTTCGCATCCGTTGCAGTTGCGGACAAAGCAACTACATTGAAGGGAATGGCACAACACGCTGCAATAGTGCGGAGAAATGGTGCCAACTCTCAATTTGTCACTCCTTGGACGAGGCCGAAATTCTCTCTAGAGATGACCACCCCGTGGTTCGCAAGCTGCTTCAGTCATGGTTTACTGCCCACCACTGTATTAACAAGTGCAATGCTCTTCCCATTCACTTTTGAACTCCCTACTTGTTTACAAGCAACTGAAAAATCCCAGAAACTGAAAACGGTATCATTAAGGTAACAAATGATCGGAAAAGCGTCAACTCTATGCAGATAGACGAACTGTCTTGAATGTTAGTGGTACGAGCAGTAGTACAGTGGTCGTTTCGAATGCAGGGTCATAAATAATAACCCCAGTGACAAAAGTTACATGTGTGCATACCGGTAAGCATAGGCGGTGGGTTGGGGACAATAAGGTTTCCATTTAAAAGGTTACTGAAGAATAGCAAGCAGTATTATAGCAATGGGATTTGTTAAGCTTGCAGAGGTCGGGTGGTAGTTTAGTGGACACTGCTATAGAAATCAAGTTTCCTCTTAAAGACCTCTTAAAGTTATTATAATGCAGTTTTTTTACTGCAATGACTGCGTTCAATAATAGTGACCACTCGCACGCGACAGTCAACGTGAGGTCTTCTTGTTTCATTCTCTGGCACGTACAAATATATATCGGCAGTCATTTTCCTTGGACAGAACTGCACCCTGGATTAAATAGCGCCGGCTAGAAACAATACACTTATCCCTTTATTTAATCGGAATCAGTGCCTTATCTGCCCTCAATCATAGTGTAGTTTCCTCTCCTCTAGTAGACACTATTTGGCAGCTCGCATCTCGCTGTCTCTAACAAGATCATTACTGGGGAACGTACAAATGGG
>CACRXP010000336.1:499662-513579 GCA_902702965.1 Spirometra erinaceieuropaei | reverse complement strand
GAGGAAACTTAATATCATCCCTGCACATTACGTCTGTCACCCGAAATATCCCCTACGCACTGCCACTATATATGGGTCCATACAGCCCCTAGAGCTACACGTAGGCCATACAGTCCCAGCTGGTTAGAGGCACTCCTTCAACAAAACATCTAAATGGCTGCTTTGATTTTCGTTCTGGAGATGGAATGGGTGAGAAACTGCTGAGCCTACACAACAAAAACCTGACTTTTCACCACAAGTTTATCACTGTTGTGAGTACAACATACAGAAATAGGTGCAGTGTGAACCGTCATAGTTATCTTGTCACTGTTTGAGGCGCCGTTTATCTAATTCTAATTTCTCCATCAATCTAGCGCATTCAATGACCGTAAGCGATCTGTCTTTCTTTGGAGGAAAACAATCTCAACTAAAACAACCATTCCGATGTCCATTTCAGTAGGTGCCATGTCACAATAATCATCGCCTCGATTGTTGAATCTGTGGTGAGAGGATTCGTCTGGCTGAGGTTACATGTGTTTTTCACTATCCTGGTGACCCATAAATGTGGTGCTTCAAAATATTTCAGGACACGTGTTCGCCGATGCACGTGCCGATGCACGTGCCGATGCACTTGCGGAGTTCGTGGTAGGGGGAAGTTCCTCTCAACAAGGCCATCCAATTAACGAGTTCAGGTAGTGTGTTGGCGAGGGCCATCCAGAGAACTGACTTGTTTCAGCAAAACGATCAGGGAGGCCTCGCATTTCTACGCGTTGGTTGGTGCAATGTGTCCTGTAATTTTTGTTGATGCTGATTCCAAGCACCCGACATTTGCCCTTTTTCTTCTGGGATTAGATACTCAATTTTCCCATTACAAGTGTTATACATCCACGTATCTGACAGCCGAGGTAATACTTTAATTTGGGCCAGTACGTTGTGAAGACTGTTGACCAAATCATCTATCGACAAGGGAATGATGTATGGTTACATACCCCGGGAGTATTTGCGTTGAGCAAAAGAGCAAGACATCTAAGAGTTTTGTGGCACCTCAGATTTTGATACTCCCCATCGTCACCAATTTAAAGAGGTCACTATATTTTACAACTTAGTGATAATAGTAAATGGATTTACTGCCCGTTTGCTGCCATTGTCAGAAAGGTATTACACTGTCGTATTTTTAGTCCGATAAATACGTGAAAGAAACTCACCCTCAGCAACAGCCACAGCGGAGCCCATTTATCACTCTCTCACTTACTCTCTCTCTCTCTCTCTCTCTCTCTCTGGCACATACAAATAAATATCGGCAGTTACTTACTTCAAGCACACTTGTTCCCCAAAGTAAATAACCCGGCCTATAAACCATGCGGTTGCCCCACTATCTGACTGGGATCAGTGCCTTATCTACCCTCTGTCATAACGGTACTTTCCTCTCCTCTGGTAGACACAATATGGCAGCTGAAATCTCAATGTCGATAAGAAGATCATTACTGGGGAACGTGCAACTGGCAGGACACTTTATATCATCGTTGAACATTACGTCTGTCGCCCGAAATATCCCCTACACACTGCCGCTAAATATGGGTCCATATAGCCCATAGAGCTACACATAGGCCATACAGACCCAGCTGGTTAGAGGTACTTCTTCAACCAAACATTTCAATGACTGTTTTGATTTTCGTTCTGGAGATGGAATGGGTGAGAAGCTTCTGAGCCCATACAATTAAAACCAGATATTTTACCACGAGTTTCTCACTGTTGTGAGTACAACAAACAGAAATAGGCGCAGTGTGAACCATCATAGTTATCTTGTCACTGTTTGAGGCGCCGTTTATCTAATTCTAATTGCTTCATTAATCTAGCGCATTCAATACCCGTAACCGATCTGTCTTTCTTTGGAGGAAAACAACCTCAACTAAAACAACCATTCCGAAGTCCATTTTGGTAGGTGTCATGTCACAATAATCCTCTCCGCGATTGTTGAGTCTGTGGTGAGAGAATTCGGCTGACTGAGGTTACATGGCTTTTTCGCTATTCTGGTGACCCATAAATGTGGTGCTTCAAAATACTTCAGGCCACCTCCAATACCGGCGTCTGTTCTACCCTACCGACGGACTAGATGCGAGGTATGCAGTAGTGACACCTCAGACGATGGAAGGGGATGCGTGTAACATATTCGGTCTCGTGAAATGTGTGAAGTTTCACACACTTAAACAATGATCATAACCGTATTTGTAGACGGACAACGTGTTCATCAGGACGCATTTATTGACATGCTGCCGTTTCGGGACACGTAGCCAAAAGAACACCAAATGCACGAAGCAATCAAAGTGGTAATGTCTGCCCGAGACAGTCAGACTTTGACTGATCGATTTTTTTCCCTTTTCGTGTCCCAGACCATTTGGGGGATGTTTGGCGGCGTGCTGCGTGTGTTATGAGTCATCACCCCGGTGAAAGGTGGATGGGCTGCCACGCGGTTGTTTGGTCTGGCGGCTGTTTTCCTGTCCCGTTGAGTGAGTTGTTCGTCCGTTGTTCGACTGCTTGGTGTTCCCAAGTTCTGCATGAGGGCCTTTTCCCGGTCATTACCTGTTTAATGACCCTGGACTTTACACAATGCAGACATGTAAAGACGAATAAATTCGTTGCCCATCCTATTGACGCGCTGTGTATGACGGCGCTAGCCTAGAGGTCCGTAAGCGTCTGCTTTGTCAAGATCAGCAAACCATTGCCCTCGCAACCTAGTATGCGCTGACAGTTTCCCCACACCTGGTTCCCTGCCGGTGGGTGCGTTTGCGTTCCCGCTGGGTATACAGGTTGTGAGCATGGCTGTCCAATCATCCTCGTCCCTTCTGACCCGTTGTGCTGTCGATTAAAATCTTGGTCAATTGTTGCGTGTATGTCAGGGGGTGTGGCGTGGAGCGTTAAGGTGCGTGTCCTGAATCCAATAAGTTCCACACTTAAATAGGGGTAGGGAGAGGTGTCACTGTGGCTTGACCATCAGGAGAGGACAGGGCAAAATTTTGCCCTTCAACCAAAGCTCTCGTGCGTGAAAGGAATTGAAGCCTGTAAAGATGCTCTGAAAGAGTTGCCTTTCTGTACGCACGCAGAAACTCTTTCCCGGGCGCCCGATGCAACACTGCCCATCTGCAGCCAATCACTGACGCACACATGCCCTCGCTCAAGGCGCTCTGTCACCTAGCCGCGTATCATTTTGACTCCAGTGAAGTCGGACGCCTTCCGTCCGCCCCCCTAACCTACTTTCTACTTATTGCATAGAGAATGCAACTGGAATCCTGATTCTACTCTTCCTAACCGGGAACTGGTTTAAGGCTGTAGTGCCAGGGATGTATTCGCAGCTTTAGTCTCCATGACGGTCATGTACGTATAGAATGGGGATTCTCGTCTATCATCGCTATTACCAACCACTTAAGATGCAGCTCTCAGTTAAGTGTATATATCAACATTGCAGGCAGACCTGAACCTTCGCTGGCAGTGTGGGCTATATGTAGAACCGTAACCGTCATGAATAAATCGTCGCTCTCCATGTGAGGTGGCTGGGTCAGTAATTCGAAACCGTGGCCAACGACATCAATAAATGCAGTGACGATGTTTGTTCGCACCATCTGCGGTTATGAAATTTTTTACTCTGCCAGCAATCAGAGCACGATTTGTAAGATCATCCCTGATCGAACCAAAATTTTCGAGGTAAAAATAGCCTCGGATGGGACCGGGATACGAGTTAAAATTCAGCTGATTGTTACTGAGATTGCCGGAGAAGCGTAAAACGTCCGGCCAAATGCTGTAGACGACTCGGTAAACATTCGGTGATGCATTCTGAAAATTCCGTCGATACGTGACATATTTTCGAAATTGCCATCGAAAGGTATATCATGGATGAAAATAATGAATAAACGCATGATCAAAACTATTGATGGCGGGCAGATGACGAACAGTTTCCCAAACAACCTGAAAATAGCCATGTTCATTCGGTGATAGCTACCGCCCGAAGCACAGACGTGCGGTGTAGTAAATAGGCTTGAGGCAAGAGATTGCCGGACGAGAAGAACGTTTTATTCGTAAAGGCGTGATCGAAAGTGACAAATGTACGATATTAAATGTTCGGTGAATGGAAAATTACAAGGGCACAGTGAAGATGGGATAATGTCTAGTCGGCCGACGGCAACGTCCTTCTTTGCATCCGCGTCCTCATAGGATAACTCTGATGCGTTCACGAACTCGTCTCCACCAGCCAGCTGACGTGAGTGGATTGCCTGCACGTACTGGGTCCTCCACTGCTTCTTCCTCTTCCTTCTCATAGAGGTTGTATTCCACGTCATTCTCGTCTCTTTTCTGGAGGGTTCCCTCATTTAGGCGATCTGGCCAGACCCTCTCCGGGGCAGCTGCTTGCGTAATGTGAACATTCAGCAGGAGGAGGATGAGGAAGCTACTGTTGCAGTCGCGGTAGTGAATGATTTGCAGCCATGTTGCTTGTGCAGTGGTATGAGGCAGTCCGTTGATGTAGACCGGCTTTTATAATTTTTGGCCGGCTGGTGTAGGCAGTAGTAGAATAAACAGACAGCCACCGCGCCCATTCCCCACTCCAGTCTGCTGACCGGCTCGGACAGCGGCTGGGGTTTGGGAGTGGGAAGGGAGAGTGCGGTCGATGACTGAGCGCACTTTCCTCACTATAAACAATCTGACGCGCTTTAAGCTATCACGGTGCGCTAAAAGCCGTGGCTTGGAAGGTTGCCAACTGACGGGGTAACTTGGACCTCCTTCTTGACTGGAGGCGGTCGGAGAGTCAGGCTGCAGTGGCTCCTTTCTAATGTGGCCTTTATGGCACTCCCATCACAGTGTGGAATCCGAGCCAGGCGTTGGCGGCACGCCCAGGTGCGGCTTCGGCCGTGATAGCCTCTCTGTTGTGTTGGTTGAAATCCTGGTCACTTGCTGTGTGGACCAAAGGGTGCGTGGAACGCCAAGGTAAGGATCCGTCCGAGCAATCCACCTGCGGCCTCCCTCGTCTCCGGTCTTCTTGACTCTGTCTTGACACTAGGCTCGGGCGAGGGAGGAGGAGAGAGTGTAGGTAGATGCTACGCAAGTCCACCGGCACTATAAACCCCTGCGTAAGTCACCGTCCCTGCTCCCATTGCTGCTGCAACTGTGGGGCACACGGTGGACATCATCGAAACCGATGGTCGAACTGTCAGAATAAACAGATGGTGTCCACCGACGAGGTAGCGATTATTTATTTCGAACTGGGCGGTTTTGGTGTGGGCTGACTTACAAGTGCACTGGTTCACGTGTTCGCTCGTCAGGGTTGAGTGCAGGAGCTGCGGGGGCGGTGCCAATGCACTTGCACCATCTGTAGTTAGATGGAGTTTCTCCGACGATGTCATCTAGACCACAACCGCAGGTAGTGTTTTGATGGAAAGCATCTAGAGAACTGATTCGATTCAACGAGACGATTTCTTCTCAATTCCCGCTTGACAAATTCTACCTTCACTTTCCGTCCCACTGGCTCTACCACTCTACCGGGAAGTGCAACCTGTCTGCGTGACGTCGCAGCAGGTTCGCATTTGGTAGCATGCCGTACGAAACCACAATTGTACCTACTGTTTCGATTTCAGTAGGTGTGATTACGTCCTCATGCTTCCTGAGTACGTGACCTGGCTCATGAAACTTGATGACAGAAACTGCTGTCAGAATTTTCGGACGTATTTGACGTTGCGCATTTTTCTCGCCCAACCAACCTCTTCTTGGAAATGTTCTTTTCTTGCGCGGAAAATATGTCCACATAATTTTTCAAGTATAATTTTTATAAATTTGATTGATAATGGACGATGCGATGTATTTAGACAATTTCCAATGCTGATAGCTGTCATAAACTTCTGTTGTGCATCCAAGCGTGTTTTTCTTTGTCAGGAGAGCATTCTCATTTCTAGACTTTTAGCGATCAGAGCTTGCATCACTTGTTACTTCGTTTTCTGTCCGATGCTCACCGTGGGAATCAACTTGCTGACACACGAGTTATTTAAATGGAACGTGACGTTTTATCGACTTTTAGTCATCTTAGCAGATCTGTGCGATTTGGTATCTTAAAATGCAGTAGTAACACACACAGTCAATCCCTCGTCTAAATGGTTCGAATGTGTTCTACAGTATGGAAAATTGCATCGGTTGTCGTAAAAAGGACTACCACCGAATTGCCAGTTCCAGTTTTGAACATATGAAAGGGTAGTTTTCGTGCGGTCTGACTTCTTAGCATACGTAATTTAGAAATGGATCGAGAACCATATTAATTTCCACCAAAAGTTTAGTATTTACATGGCCACACTGCCGTGCATTCATAATCGCAGAACGCAGCCTATAAGCAAACAAAGGTGTTGAAAATGAACGCAATATAAACGGAAAGGCATGTTCTTACGTTTGCAGTATAAAAATATCAGTTTATTTAGCAAAGTGAATAAGACGGCCGAAATTGTCAAATTTTTTCTTGGCCTCAATATGCAAAAATGCACAGTGCACAGACAACTGTCAGTGGAATGCGGCATTATAACATGCCTTAAAAAAGATAACGTGGTCTAACTGTTTACATAGGTCGGGTTTCTCCCGCCGTATATAGGCTGCCTCCAGGTAGCGCAATAACCGAGTAGTTCGTGCTCGAACCAATACTCGAAAAGATGCTTTGGGGTCAACCGACTGACCGCTATCAAGGAGGTGTTTTGTAATAGAAGACCGTAGAATCTTATTCTCCTGCTTTAGAAGTCATTTAGGCAGGTGCTCAACTGCCCTGGCTGCCATGCCTGCTTTAAATTCGTTCCGGGGAAATATTGCTTCAAGTATCTCAAATACCATCAAGCGGCGATTGAGATGCGCCATTGAAAGAACTTACAACTCAGCTGAACTCATATTCTGCATCTCCTTGATAGTGGCCATTCGGTCGACCCCAAAACGTCTTTTCGAATATTAGTTCGAGCACGAACTACTCGGTTATTGCGCTACCTGGAGGCAGCCTATATACGGCGGGAGAAACCCGACCTATGTAAACAGTTAGACCACGTGGTCAACCTCAGCTTGCCCTGGTAGACCCGACCCCCTTTTAAAAAAGATAATTTATCAGAGGAGGTTTCTGATTTGGCGAAGTCATATTCGTTGTTGACTTTCGCTTTGGACGAGGATTTTATTTGACAATGAGGTCTCATGCTTGGGCAAGTCTTCAACTATTACCCAAACACGCCCAGACATTCTTTAAGAAGTATATTATTTTAAGGGTTTTAGCAATCACTTAATATATAATATGACTTCATCGACAATCAATTGAAGACACTGAGAGTCATGAATTATTCAGTAAAATTTCAAAGTCAATTTGAAACTCAACAAAATCGAGAAAAAATAAAAAGTGCAATAAAGCTCATGGGAGAAAGGTTTTCTTTATATACACAAAATGCTATGTTTATTATTACATTCGGCACTTCTACTAAAGTTAATTTGTCGCTTAGCCATCTGGCAACATGTACCTCTATGAAACCCCTTGCTCCGATGACGTCCCCGTCAACAAAGTCGAGTAAAATCCGGTTTGCCTAATTGAACTGTAGTTCAATCACTTCAGAGGCGCAACGAATACCACAAACCCTTGGGAAGTCGTTTAAAAATCTGAACTTGTGATGTAGGCTGTTGGCAGACCGTCATACCTAAAGTTGCACTAATTCTCAAGAAATAATAAAAAAAATAACGTTCGCTGAGAGATTTTTTCCGAGGTTATCTTATTTGTGCTGTCATATTTACTCAGTGTTTTGCCTGGGCAGGCCTCCCGTACATCGGTAACTGAAGTTTACTCAATTGCTAACATTTTCAGCGTTTCCGGGAGTCTCCGCTTTTCTAAAAACCTCGATATTTCTAAAAACGCAACTCTACCTTCACCCCTTCATTTATGTTTTTATTCTCGTTCAGTTGTTATTTATTAACGGGGATATGGGTCCGCGCATCAGTATCGTTTGGAGAGTGATTAGAAATCATTCGTAAATTTTAACACCTCTCACGCACTGTAGGTTTCATGTATCACGATCCAGTTTTGGGCAATGGCTGTCTTGAAATGGCAACTAAGCCGGAAAGTTTTGTGTCATTTGTCCACTTCCCATTTGACGCATTCGGGAGCTGCCAATTGTGAGAGGTATGCTGCGGTCTAGCAACCGCGTCCCATAAATACTGCAACACCTGGGTAATCCAACACCCTTGCCTGACTTTGCCTCTGATGAGAGATTTGAGTGGAAATCCGAGACGCAAGGCTAATAAAGCTCTTGTTCCGGCAACGGCGTCTCCTACTTCGAGGCGATTAGCTTTGTAAGTCACTGTTTGCGGACAAAGCAAACAGGAGAGACGTCGTAGGGGCATTCTGCAGACCACCAATGAGAAAGTGAATACTAAAAATAATACTTAACAGGACCTCGCCCAAGAATGACAGGTATAGTGTATTGCCGTAAAACTACTGCAGCCACATTTCAGAGCCCAATGAATAACAGTTGCCATCGCAACGAGACAGGGGCTCGTAGGACTCAAGTGCAGCGGACCAGCGACGGAGACCACAAACACTGCCAACGCCTGCAAATTGTCAGTGGATATTCTGGGCAAGGATCAGACCCAGTAGAGGCCTGTCGACACTGCTATGTGGACACGATGAACACGCATCTCATATGATGAGACTCATCCACCACGGTGGTGGTGGTGTTGATGGCGGTGTTGGTGGTTGGGGTGGTGTTGGCGGTGGTGTTGTTGGTCGTGGTGAATGAGTCTTATCATATGAGATGCGTGTTGATCGTGTCCGCATAGCAGTGTGTCGACAGGCTTCTACTGGGTCTGATCCTTGCCACCACCACCACCACCACCACCACCACCACCACCACCACCACCACCACCACCACCACCACCACCACCACCACCTTAAAACACATCCACGTCCCGTCAACCGTAGGCTGGATTCAATGACCAGTCTGCAATAAACAACCGCGTGGGTGTGGTTGTGAGTGGGTGTCCGCATTCTGTTTATCTTAACGCACACGCACGCTGTCGAGTAAAGTATAAAAGTTGATATACAACGGGGACAGTATCAAGGCATATGACAAGGAACATGTCTGTAAACTGTGTTGCAGTACTGCGGCTTCCTCTCCTGCTCGTCTTCCTCTCCCTCATCCTTCTGCTGAATGTGCCTACGCCACAGGCAGCCTCGACGGAGAGGATCTGGTTGGATGAGGCAGAAGAGGGAAGACTGCAGGCAGGAGAGGAAGACGATGCGCTGGATGCGGTGGATAGGCCTGAGGAGGGAGAGGAAGTGGAGGAACCGGGACGGGCATCTAATCCACTCGCACCAGCTGGCTGGTGGGTGCGATTTCGTGAACGTGTCAAGCGGTTTCTGCGAGGACGTGGATGCCGAGGTGGACGTTGTAGGGAGCCGACTATACATTATCCTATCGTCCGTATACCCTTCTAATCTTCCATCGGTTTTGCTGTTAATTTTATACTTTCGTCCCTTGAGAACACTCCCTTTCGAATACGGTCATCGACCCATTTCACAATCTGTTGTCTGTGTTCTTTGCAGAAGTTGCATGACCCTTGTACAAGTAGTGGTTCTCTCGGAGTCGAAGTCGTTGATTAAAATTTGTCAGGCGCAGTTTCAGTAATCAGTCCGCAGTAGATGCACGCACTTCAAGTTGTATCATTCTAAAGTACAGTCAGAATGATGATGATGACGATGATGATGATGATCATGCGTTAGAAGACGATTTTAAACTTCTACATGCCAGGGACCAGTGTTCGCTCCTAAAGGTGGGGAGACTTCAAGAAGGTATCCCAGAATCTCTATTTGGGTCTAGTGCGGTGGTCCTTTCCTTGCCATTATCGCGCATATGCACTTCGTGACTATATTCTTACATGCGATTGCAGAGGCTGCAACCTTTGAGCGAACTTGAACCTTCTCTTGGCAGTTATGCAAATATATAATAAAAATGTATTGCCATTCCGCTGGCGAATAATGTTCATACGGATCTCAATCTAATTAACCTTTAAAGAATTAAAACAACAGCGTTTTTATGGACAGCCAATTTGAGAAGTCATATTCTGAGTTGTACATTGTCTTTGGAGCAGAAATAGAATTTCCAAAGCCACGATCGGCTGTGACACCTGGCTTCACTCTACGTTTATAACGGTGATAGTTTGGATTGTGCTTGCTATGAAGATGGCGCTAGCGTGTTTAGTGTTTTTAATGCTTATAAAGACGATGATAAGAATAAAGAGGACGAGACGGAAGGGGAGGAGGAGGTTCAGTTCAAGAAGAATGTCGTCGTGCCGGGCTTCGAACCAGTGAAGGCGTGATTGAATTCCGACCAAACAAATCCACCGAAAAACGCCTATTCTTATAAATGTAGTAAACGGTTCTCAACAGTGAACCTAACCTAGCCGCATAGTTTATACTTACCGGCAGTTTTCGAGCACAACCGAAAATCGAGTACCAGTTAGCCGTCAACAAACAGACGTGATCCCTATAATAATACTTCTGTTCACCTGATGTTTCTGATTCATGTTCTAACCCATCATAAGTGATGGCATCAGATACACGTTAGTCGAATAGAGAGGTGTTCAGTATAAATAGGGCGCAGTCGCTATGTTAACGCACACCCAGGACAATTACCGGCTTTCTCAGCTTTCGAGGATGGTCGCAATTGGTGCGATAATGGTTGATGGCCGAAATTCGAGTCATCAATCACCGCAATTTCGTTGTAGTCGTTGGGTGTTGGCGCGATGAATACTCGATCGTGTGGCCCATTGAAAGTGTTCGCCTGCGCGCTCACCGCTAGACTAATTACTCTGCCCAGGTTGTCTTAGCACCAAGTATGCTGGGGAGAGGTCCTTGTACTTGTTCATATATTGGGGTCAACGAGCCGTGAGGCAAGTAGTTTGTGGTATACGCGATTGTCAACTTCCGCGAAAATGTCGGTCTCATTGAACTTACATGTTTGGCCGGATATCGTCGAATGAGCTGCGACTTAAGAAATGGCGACAATTCATCGCACAACCGCCGCGTGCTCGGTCATCCGCGTCGAGGTTCAGTATTCTAATTTCTCCGATGTTGCTTGGTCCGTAACTGCATCAAGCTGAATAAACCACTCCAGACGTTTCTTGCCGTGGGTGTGGGTCTTTTGATCTCATTAAAGTGCGCCAGATGGTTGCCTGGGGTCGATGTATATCTCCGGACCCAAGTGGTGCGATAGGGCGACTGACGGCTTCCGAGCCGTTATTGATGTACGGAAGGCCTCGCCAAAGTCTAGGATCAGTGAGATTTGGCCCATTGCCTCGTCTGCGTATGCAGCGGTTGACAAAGTTATGTGCGTAGCGACTGGCTCCGAACACTCGTCGATAGAACAGTTTCTTAAGGACTTTGTCCTACGGTTCACGAGAATCCAGTTTATTTGAAGGAAAGTCGAATTTGCTTTTACTACTTCAGTTTTTGTAATAGTTTTCGGACATACAGAGCGTGACCGATCTCATGAAATGTTAACCAAAATTACCGAATTCGTTTCCCATTAGGAAGGTTTACTTAAGTTGGGTTGTTATGCTGAGTATCATGCAAAACATGTCGGACTCAGCAGGATGTCGGCTTTTGAATGCACTTCTTTTTGACCTCCTACAACACTTGACAAAAAATGGCTACTTAAATAACATATATTTTTCTCACTTATTTTCGATGGTCTTGTAAATCCAAAAATATTTTGTAGAACACATGTACATAAACATGATTTCATTTGCCTATTTGAAAGGAAATCACATTTTCTTTGTATTTTATGCCCGAAGAAAGTGTGCACTTAGGACTCAACAAAGTTTCTAATTATGAGATTTTTAAGACTGTACGATGTCCATGCGTGCAAGACCACACATGTCCGTTTACTAATGCTCCTCATGAAATGTACAACACAGTCCCGAACCATTGCAAAATTTCATGAACTCGATGTGGTATTTTCTTAAAGACATAGAGGAATATATATTTTCCTTATGCGGAAAACATGCACCTTGTAGACTGGGACTGCTAAACGTTGATGCAAGGGCAGATCAGGCTGAAAGCTATTCGGGAAATGGGAAACAATTTCATAACCTAAATACAGAATTTCCTTGGGCCTGAAATATGAAGAAAATGTGGTTTCCTACAAAATGAGCAAGAGAAAGCATACTTTTGCGCATGCTTTCCATAAGATATATTTGAATTCAATAGACCATCGAAAATCAATAAGAAAATGCATGCTAATTAAGCAGTCACTTTTTTTTACCGAGCGGGGGTTCTGCAGGACGTCAAAAAGAAGTGCATTCAAAAGCAGACATCCTGATGAGTCCATAATGTTATAGGGTTAAGCTGCATGATAATCAGCATATTAACCCAACTAAAGTAATCCTTCCTAATCGGAAGCACATTCCAGAATTAAGGGTAACATATGATGAAATCGGTCCCGCACTGTATTTCCGGGTCTTCCCGAAGCTCCACCCGTACAGCCCCTGTTACCACGGTTCTCGTACTGGAAGCGCCATGGCTTTTCCGTCTCCCGGCAGGACAGCGTGACCGAGCCCTGCTCTGACTTGAGCGGGAATCACTCAAAAACACTTGAAAATATTTTACATTTAGCTAGCAAATTAATTTCTCTGGGACCATATGGGGCTGTATAATTCCCAAGATTTTAATAGAGCGTCAGCAAGAATACCTTTTTATTTCCATCCATGCATGCATTTCCGACATCTAAGTAGGCACAAGAGATTGCCAAACTATTTGCTAAATACGTAAGTAAGGCACAAACGGAGCATATTTTAATGACACACTACGCCCACGCCGTATTTCGTCAGTGTTTGCGCTGTGAGGTTCCATGGATTCTGGGTCAGAGATCCGAATCTGTGACCAACAACCTCACAAAACACATTGGGAGAGCATGTCATTACCATCTGCGCCATGGAAGACTTTTAATTTCAGCGACGGTACAACAATTAATGCATATTTTAATCAGATCCTCTTATATTAAAAACGTCTCATGGGGAAATATGTAAAAGTGGGCTATATTAAATGTTGCACGATGATGGCTGTTCAACCAGGAGAAGCAAGGTGGCGAGTGCCAGGAAGAATCATGAAGAGGGGGACGCGATGACTACAATAAGAGCTTTATAAGCCTGATCTACTGGATCCTCACTCGAAGGGAGCATTAGAGACACAATGAAGTAATTGGTAGCACGATTCGGCGCTTATCTAAGAGAATACGGCAACACCTTCCTGCATGGCTGGCAAAAGGGGAAACTGGGAGAATAGACAGCGCCATTCTCGCGCATGTTCTCAATTCCGGATATCGTATGAACCCCCCCAACGAAACTTTTAGTGTAATTTATAAGGTACCATTGAGCCACCCTAAGCTACTAGGCCAGCGCCTGTTAGCGACAGCGAATGTGGCCGCCATGAGGTTACGGAAACTGATCTTATGCGCATAAAAGAACCACGTCCGGGCTCCGCGCCTACAGTGGTTGAAGGTCGACTAACGCTGCAACTGTCCGCGCCCTTCCACTCTCACTCCGCCCCCGACACTGACTGCTATAACACCCCGAACACGTCATGCTAAAAAAGTTCTTGTCCAAGCGATCGTGTGTCCTTCTTTGGGCTGTTTGGTTCTGTGAGTCAATTCGATCACATCGGCCTTGAGTAGTCTTGTTCGCATCCTTCAGTTTGGGCATGAAATTTGAGGCCTGAGGGGACGCGAATGATACAGCTGCAACGTAATTCACTGCGTTGCCAGACATAAGTTTTCTTGAAGGGCAGACTGGGACGACGGTGGTAGTGCCTAACGAACCAGCAGGGATATTGCCGCACGGATCGGACTCAGTAGACACCTGTCGAAAAATTGCTATGCCGACACGATCAACACGCCTCTC
>CACRXP010000336.1:486315-499171 GCA_902702965.1 Spirometra erinaceieuropaei | reverse complement strand
ACTACCATAAAACACACATCCACGTCCCGTCAACCGTAGGCTGGATTCAATGACCAGTCTACAATAAGCATCCGCGTGCGTGTGGGTGTGAGTGGGTGGCCGCATTCTGTTTATCTTAGCACACACGCACGCTGTCGAGTAAAGTATAAAAGTTGGCGTACACCGGGGACATCATCAAGGCATACGACAAGGAACATGTCTGTAAACTGTGTTGCAGTACTGCGGCTTCCTCTCCTGCTCGTCTTCCTCTCCCTCATCCTTCTGCTGAATGTGCCTACGCCACAGGCAGCCTCGACGGAGAGGATCTGGTTGGATGAGGCAGAAGAGGGAAGACTGCAGACTGTGGAGGAAGAGAATGCGCTGGATGCGGTGGATGGACCTGAGGAGGAGGGGGAGGAAGAAGAGGTGGAGGAACCGGGACGGGCATCTAATCCACTCGCACCAGCTGGCTGGTGGGTACGATTTCGTGAACGTATCAAAGAATTTCTGCGAGGACGTGGATGCAGAGGTGGAAATTGTCGGGAGCCGACTAGACATTATCCTATCGTCCGTATACCCTTCTAATCTTCCATCGGTCTTGTTGTTAATGTTCTAATTTCTTTTCTTGAGAACACCCCCATTCGAATACAGTCATCTTTCTATTTCATAATCTGTTGGCTCCGTTCTTTGCAGAAGTTGTATATCCCTTGTACTAGTAGTGGTTCTCCCGGAGGCGAAATCGTTTGAAATTTGTCAGGCGCAGTTTCGAAAATCAGTCTGCAGTAAATGCACGCACTTGAAGTTGTATTATTCTGAAGTACAAGATCAATTGCTAGTCATTCATGATGATGTGGCAGAAAGCGACTTCAGAACTTCTACCTGTCAGAGGTCAGAATTCGCCCATTAAATTGGGGAGACTTCAAGATGGTTACTAAGAATATATAGTTAATTCTATTTCAGTGGTTCTTTCCTTGTCATTATCGCACATAAGCACTTCGTGACTATATTGTTACATGAGATTTCAGAGGCTGCAACTTTTGAGCAAACTTGCACATTCTCCTGGCAGTTATGCATTCCGCGGGCGATTAATGTTCATAGGAACCTCAATCTAACTAACCATTCACGAATTTAAAGAACGGCGTTTTTATGGGCAGCTGATCTGAGGGGACATATATATTTCGGGGACTTTGTCCTACGGTTCTCTATAATCCAGTTTATTTGAGGCAAAATCAAATACGTTTTTAAAACTTCCGTTCTTGATGTAGTTTTTGGACATACAGTGCGTGACCGATCTCATGAAATGTTAGCCAAAATTCTGGAATGCGTTTCCGATTAGGAAGGATTACCTAAGTGGGGTTATTGTACTGATTAGCATGCAGCAAAACCCTAGGACATTTCGGACTCATCAGGATGTTGGCTTCTAAATGTAATTCTTTTTGACCTCCTACAGAAACCACACTTGGTAAAAAATGACTACTTAATTAGTATACATTTTTCCTGTTGTTTGTCGATGGTATTGTAAATTCAAATATATTTTATGAAAATCATGCACATAAGTAGGCTTCCGCCTACCCATTTTGTAGGAAACCACATTGTCTTCATATTTTATGCCAGAAGAAAGTGTGCATTTAGGTTTTTAAAAGTTTCTAATTATGAGATTTTTAAGGCTGCGCTGCGATGTCCGTGCATGCAAGATCGCACTTGAACGTTTACTAATTCTCCTTATGAAATGTACAACACAGTGCGGGTTCATTGTAAAATTTCATGAACTCTATGTGATATCTTCTTAGAGTGATAGAGGCATATATATTTTCCTAACGCGAAAAACATGCACCTAGTAGACTAAAATTGCTAAACCCTGACGCAATGGGAGATCAGGCTGGAAACTATTCGGCAATTGGAAAACGTTTTTATAACCTAAATACACATTTTCTTTAGGCATAAAAATGAAGACAATTTGAGTCCCTATAAAATGAGCAAGAAAAAGCATACTTTTATGCATGATTTTTAAAAAATATATTTGAATTCATAAGTCTATCGAAAATCAATAGTAAAATGCATGCTAAATAGGCTGTCATTTTTTACCGAGCGTGCTTTCTGCAGGACGTCAAAAAGAAGTGCATTCAAAAGCAGACATCCTGATGAGTCCATAATGTTATAGGGTTAAGCTGCATGATAATCAGCATATTAACCCAACTAAAGTAATCCTTCCTAATCGGAAGCACATTCCAGAATTAAGGGTAACATATGATGAAATCGGTCCCGCACTGTATTTCCGGGTCTTCTCGAAGCTCCAGCCGTACAGCCCCTGTTACCACGGTTCTCGTACTGGAAGCGGCATGGCTTTTCCACTTCCCGGCAGGACAGCGTGTCTGAGCCCTGCTCTGAATTGATTGGGAATCATTCAAGAACACTCGAATATATTTTACATTTAGCTAGCAAATTAATCCCTCTGGGACCATATGGGGCTGTATAATTCCCAAGATTTTAATAGAGCGTCAGCAAGAATACCTTTTTATTTCCATCCATGCATGCATTTCCGACATCTAAGTAGGCACAAGAGATTGCCAAACTATTTGCTAAATACGTAAGTAAGGCACAAACGGAGCATATTTTAATGACACACTACGCCCACGCCGTATTTCGTCAGTGTTTGCGCTGTGAGGTTCCATGGATTCTGGGTCAGAGATCCGAATCTGTGACCAACAACCTCAAGAAACACAGTGGGAGAGCATGTCATTACCATCTGCGCCATGGAAAACTTTTAATTTCAGCGACGGTACAACAATTAATGCATATTTTAATCAGATCCTCTTATATTAAAAACGTCTCATGGGGAAATATGTAAAAGTGGGCTATATTAAATGTTGCACGATAATGGCTATTCAACCAGTAGAAGCGAGTGCCATGAAAAGTCATGAAGAGGTATACACGAGGACTACAAAAAGAGCTTTATAAGCCTTACCTTCCGGATTCTCACTCGAATGCAGCATCAGAGACACACGCAAGTAAGGGTAGTGGATTGCCCAGGTGTTGCATTATTTATAGGATGTGGTCGATGGACCACTACATGACTACCTTAGTTGCTAACTCCGGCATAGCTGGTCCATGGCAACTGCATACTAGAACATCTGTTTACTCGGACAGTGATGTCTTCAGGAGCTGCCAATTGCCTTGCATCTACATCCTATAAACACTGCAACACCTGGACAGTCCACCAACCCAGCCGGACATTGTCTGCGATGATGGATTCCAATGAGAGTCCGAAACGTCCAGCTAATAAAGTTATTGACTAAGTGATTGTGTCTCCGTCTTTGGGCAGTTTAGTTTTGTGAGTCAGGGCGACCACATCGGCCTTCAGTAGTCTTGAGACACGTCCTTCAATTAGGGCATGAAATTGAGGCCTGAGAGGATGCAAAAAAGGCAGCTGCAACGTAATTCACTGCATTATTGAGCATCTGTTTTTTTGAAGGCAGACTGAGACTGACACATAAAAATTCGTACAGACCTGCAAGAAATATAGGTTGAAGAGTAGAGTTTCAGTGATCTATTTAACGTACTTTCAGTCTGCATTACTGAAACCAGTCATCAGAGGCTTACAATTGAAAGTTTCCTTCATATTCCGGCTGTGATCCAGACAATTAGGTTTAAGCATTGTTATGCGAAACAATTCCGGGCATTAATCCACTTCACACTAATGGATCGAGGCTTCTGTTGTACAGAGAAACCTAATGATTAACTGTGGATGAAGCTAGAGGTTTCAGCCCCATGCATCCCAACGCAATGCGACTTTTGGTCGCGTGTTTATGACGTTTTACAGCCAAATATTTGCGATTTTCAGCTGGTCAGACTGCATTCCCAAATACAACTCCGGAATCAACACTGCTGATGAATCCGGTCAACGTTTGCATTTTATTCAAAATACACAACATGTCAAATGTGTGCTCTTTGGAGGGAAATTCTCAGGTTTATAATCAAACAGAACTCAAAGATTTTCTCTGACCACCAGTGCGCTCGTTTAACGATTGAAAATAACCAGTATATTTGCATTACAACCCACCATTACTTGTTCAGTAAGGCTTCTTCACTAACATAAATCATCGGTATGATTTCAATTCTAAATTACCAAATAATTGAGTTCTAATTTGCGTATATATTTGCTGCTTCATGAGACCAAATTGAGAGCAGCGGAGCTTATCTGGAATTTCACCATGCTGCGTTATGGGGAATTGTGTTTGCATGTAAATAATGAAATTAGTAAGAACTTTTATGTTCACAAATCTTTTAAAAATATATACTCTCCTGGATATGAGAAGTTCTGGTTCGTAGGAATTATTTTTACTTCCCCTGACTGCATGCTAACAATTCCTTTGTACCCTATGTTCTTGTTTGCAAAAACATCCATCAAGTGTGAAATGAGTTTCACAGAAAAATACTGGCATACATGAAGTAGAATTTTCATGCAAATTGGCAGGCCAAAGAGACTGACATATTTTTAGAAGTTGACTTTACATATCCTTTAATCTGGCCTGGACTTAAAAAAGGACCTAGAACAAAAGCCCTCGAAGGAGTTCGTCGGATTTGTCAATCATTGTATTCATGCATTAGTTATAATGCAATCTCTTTCAGAGAGGAAATTCCTGTGGACCAAAATATCTGGCTGCATGAGATGCTCTACAGGAGAAAAAATCCCAAAATACTCTCAGCACCGGTGCAACTTAAAGGTTCGCGCACGTTGTTTGTGGGTTCGGAGCCATCGTTTTGTCTCATTTGCGGTAGGACCGACCTCTTATATTTTTGCTCAGCATTGATCTGGCGTTCGGGGATTCAAATGTACACCATAGTTTCGAAAAGTTCAACCACTATATGGAGAAAGAGAAAAGGATGGCATCGAACACTGGCCGATGTAATCACATTACTTGCAGTCACCTGTCAAATTTGGCGCGTGGAATCGTGCGCAGAAGATAGAAAGTCGTGTACGATGAGAAGCGGAGCTTAATTAAAATGTGGAACTCCACGAGGCTGTTTAAATTTTGGCCAAAACTGGAAAAAAACATATTATCATACCAAGGGTACTCCAGTAAGCGTCCGGTCTCCGGTTTAGTAGCAGAACTGGTTCTATGGCAGGCACAATAAACTGCCTTCATGTCGCATGAATGAGTTTATTGGCAATGTTATGTTAAAGACACGGTGGATATTGTCAGGAAGAATATTTTGAGAAATTTCCACGACCTGCTAAACGAAATCCGCTCAAGTCAGATTCATGAGGGAATTAGAACAGGAGCGGCATAGGCCAGTACTTAATGTGCTCTTCAGCCGAAAGCTTTTCGGTGAACAAGAGACGGCAGTTCGCAGGTAGGCAGCAAATGCCATAATGCCTCTTAGTTATCACAGAAAGCACCTGGTGGTCCACAAACAAAATTATGTGAAAACTCCCCTTTAATAGGGCTCAGAATCACTGCAGCAGCCCCGATAAATCCGCGACCAATTTATGCACAATGGAATTTAAGTCCCAAGAAGCATCCTGGGATAGTAAACTGCCCCCCCGTTCCCAAACTGTCCTTCTGAGTGCGGAGGTCAGGCTGACCGCTTGATCGGATAACGAGCATACAGGAGCAATGTGATGGGATGACGAATTATCAAAAGTGGCTGCCTACTCCAACGAGGCGGGTCATGAGCTCGAATTCGCGGCCGACAAGGTATTCGCCTCCACCGGAAGCAAGGCAAGTCGATGGTTGGTCGGAGCCTGGGCCTCGGATGTGAACTCGGCAAATCGATTTATCAATCTGACGCTGACACACAGAGCCCTGTGCAGTTACCTCCACACCTGAATCATTGATTTTTGATTGGCGAACGTTCCCCTTACTGTTGTTTGTGATTTCAATGCTGCTATCGCTGACGCGGGTTTGAAAACCAATACTAATAAACAAATTGCCTCAGATGCGGTTAGGTAGCCCAACCCAAAAGTAAATATACCCCAGCCCCCAGTAATACGGGACCGGTGGAGAGGTATCGGTCAGATGTGGTTATGTAGCCCCACCCGTAATATGGGACTGGTGGTAAGAGGGGCTTTTACAGGTGAGGCCGGGGAACGCGCAAGCGACGACGTCAAGTAGTTGTATGTAAAAGAATAGCTATTGGGAATGCGCGTTTGTACTTTGAATGGTTGAGAAATAGTTGCGCTAACCCCTGACCCTAACCCCTAACAATAACCCTTAATCCGCAGCCCTAACCCCTAACCCCAACTCCTAATCCTTAACCATAACCCCTAACCCCTAACCATAAGCCCTAAAACTCACCCCTAACCCCAATCCCAACAGTATTGTGTCCATCAGGTGGGGCTACCAAACTACATCTTACCACAAATTGAACTTGAACATTCGAGTCCATTCGTTTCACACTGAAGTGACATAGCGTTGACAGGAGACGATAATACGCTAATATCTGAAAAAAAGAAAATAAACGTCCAGCAGTTAAGGTAGGACTCGACGACTACCATGCCGCACCGAAGGTTTACAAATGGGGTCTATACAATGATTTGTGAGCACAATCTCCCCACCTTCTACCGCACGCCGGGCCACGTTTGGGCATAAGTCCACCCTTTTCTGCAAAGCTGAATATGCTGGTCAAAAAGCCCGATATTTTTAAGGGAGAATAAAAAGTGCGCGTCGATTTGGCCAACAAGCCGTCGGAAGGAATATATTAAAGGCCTTTTTTATGAACACCTCGTCGGCACTAAATACCGGCAAAACCCCCTTAGAATACTGCATTGGGTTGTCATGCAGTTATCTTTTTGTCACGTTAGAGCACCTATGAGACGGCCGAAGATGCTGTCATGCGGATCTAGAGATGTGCCTTCGGCACTTAGAACAGATTTGTACAGAATGCATAGTCGCTTTGGATAATCACTAGGTACCTGCCCAATCAGTTCATTCTAATCGATTTACAAAAACGACCCCATTACTGTCTACCTAGGTACACCCCAGTACACATTTAAATGGGACCACGAGATGACTATATATAAGTAAAGTATTATAGCAGAGAGGCCGCAAAAGATCAGTTGTCAACGATAAAATTGTGGCAAAGTTCAAATGGAAATAAAATTCAGTAATGATGTTTCACGGCAACAAAATCAAATATTGACTGGCATATCTAAGCGGAAAAGCAAAGTCGTCATTAATAATTCATATTGCATTCATATTTATATATATATATATATCAATCAGGAATGGGCGCTCACCGATCTATTGGCTTCACAAAGCAAACAAGCTCCGTATGTGTGGCAAAGGTCACGAACAGGCAACCAATTACCAGGCCGAAGTCGGCCAAGTCATTATAGCAGCGAGGAGGGACGACAGAGAATGCGGGTAGATTGATACAGCACTGTTTCGGGCTTATTCTGCCTTCATTCAGCCCATCATAACCCTGACCACCAGCAGCTGAGACCAGAAACACAAACATGCGCACAGACGCACCTGGCGCAGTCGGTCCACCACTGAGGCCTACCAGATGGGTCATAAGCACTTCAGGGTAATAATTCCTGAAAGTATTAAGTGCAGGACATAGAGTTCTCTTCCCGGAACATATTTTTTTAGAATCAGACCCGAAATGCCAATGAACATTCGAGCCGAAGAAATCAACTACTAAGAAGTAACCACGTAATGTCGATCTGTCATATAAAATATGTATATATATTCCGGATGATAGAGCATAAGCACGACCCAGGTCATTTAACAGAATAAGACGGGAAAGCGATCGCTGAGACCAATCGTTCATTGGTCCGACGCTTCGAACACTTACGCGAACCCATTGTTAAGAATTGAAAGACTGTAAAACTCATCGCACATGTCAAGTAAGCGTGTGACCCTCACTGTTGTTAATATACCTCACTTAATAAGGCCTATGACGTAATGATGATCAGTAAGGACCGTAAACCAGCTGTCTGCGTCTGGCCTGATGTACTCTTAGTGACGTGCTTGCATATTATATGTGGTATATTTCCTATGGCACGAAGTTCATTGTCACCAGCTGGGATCCATCAAGATCCTGGTCACAAGAGTGTGACTCGCACATAAGACAACGGGCCTCTGGCTCAATGGTTAGACGCGTTGGACTTCTAAATAACAGGTCGCGAGTTCGAGCCCCAGGTGTCGGGTATGACCGGTTGACGACGGCTAATAAGCCAGAAGTGGTCATTCGAGTCTCCCTTGTCTTTGTTGGTAATAACATACTGCCAATATCATGCGTCGCTATGCGGCTGCTGGTTGGGCTCGAGAGAGAGAGCCCGTAAGGCAAAACGGAACGAGTGAGTTCCGTATGAACGATCGGTGAGCGCCACAACCATTATATGTGTATATATATATTTGCGTATAAAGACATAATGCGCGTTATTAGTGAATACACAACTACGAAAACTGCGCCTTCATTCTTGATGGTAGTCAATATTTGACTGCGATACCGTGGGCCGTCAGTGACGAATTTGATTTCTAGTTGGATTTGTTCAAATGTATCTCATAGATGACAATTTGCCAGGCGATCGTTTGCATCCATTCCGCATTTGGTTAGTTCTTTTACATACATATGTTTGTATCTATGGTGGAGAAAACGCACTCGTCACGTTGCATAACCTGCCTGATCCGTTATGCTGTGAAGCTTGATATACAGCTCTGTAGACAGTTGCACAGTGACTTGTAGTATGCGCGGAATATAAATACATATTTGTATACATATATACATAGGTTACGAGATATATTATACTTGGGAGCATAGGTACTAACTAAAAGTTCGAACAAGTGTTTCGCCGATATTCGGCCGCTGCGTGCGTACATTGTCCGTCCGATCCCGTGAAAAGCTAACTTAAATTTTGAAGTATACCTTTTGACTCGAAAGAATGACTCGAGGGGTATTGTAGTATTGCATAATCTCAATATAGTCCAAACACACCAGTATGCTGAATTTTGGATGAACTTTTTTCTAGTCGTTTGAAGAAGCCGCACTCTGTAAAATGACCAGTAAGTAAGCTCTGATTTTTCCACTGATTTTTGATGGGCCTATAAAGTAGAATGTTTTTTTAATAAAAAACAAGCCAAAATATTCTTTTTGCCGTCATCTGGTGGCGGATTACGACCTATTAAAATAATTAACTTGTAAAGATATCTCCAGTTTCTCATTTCCTAAACAAATTTGGACATGACCTGCATTTTTATATAATGTGAGGGTACAAAACTACATTCTCTACACTTTCTTCTAGGAGGGAACCATACAATGAATGCATTATTTCGCAAACAATGTGAACTGTCAGCTCACTAAACAAGCAGTTCTAATAAACGGCCTGAAAAATTCTACCTGAGCGGACATTTTGCGGTCATCAAAGTCTCTCAACTAGAAGTAGTTTTTTTCCAAATGTAATAGCAAGCTTTCTTCAAGTGTAAAGTTTAGAGGCATGTGATAACAAGTATGCTTCTTATTGACACTTCTCTCTCTGATTTAATGGCTTTGGTCTTTTCCAGGTTAGTCCATTTTGCCGGACAAATGCAAGCGAAACGCCAGGGCTTTTCTTCTTGTTTATGTCCTGTTTTTGCAGTTACGGTGGAAACCATCCGTCCATCTGCTGTCGTTCTGTCGTGTCCTAACTTTCACCACACGCAACTCGGCGGGTCTGAACAGGGCGTCAACAATATCATTGCATATGCAAATCAATATATTGACTTCCTTTAAGCGTGTTTTGAGTGACAGGTAATGATACTGGCCTACAAAACGGCCCATAGATTCAGTAAAATACAACTTTTTCAGATTGCTACTCGAACGCATATTGCTTACGTAGTCATTACCTTAAGTTTCTCTGAAAAATTATTTTCGCATTCTGTAGTGTTAGGCAATCGAATATATGTATGGCAGAGGGACGCCAACCAATCAGGTTAGGGAACCTGATTGTCTCCTGTGGCTCCATGAAGAGCCCTTGCAGGCAGTCCCATAGCAATTAGCAATAGATTCAGAAGAAGACTACTGAAGAAGACAAGTAAGACGAAGGCGGCCATTTATGACCTATTAGCAGTGGTCAGTCAGTCTTACAAGGCCCCAGGGTCTGTGCATCCGCAATTTTAACACGTCAAGTGCTCAGAAGCAATGGGACAAGCGGGCCCCGTAACCCGATCTGCCATATTAAACATGCTCAATCATGACAAAAAGAACAACGAGTCCGCGGCTCAATGGTTAGAACTGGGACTTACTTGAACTCCTAATACCCAAACCACGGGTTCGAACCGCAGGTGTCCTAAAACCCTTTTTTGTGGGTAATCTCCTTCTATATATATAATACATAGGCAACTCATTAACAGTGCAACAGGTCAGACGCAGACAGCCGTTTCACTTTCTTTGCCGGTCATCAGTACGTCACAGGCCTTATGACGTGAGGTATATAAGCATGTCAAGTAAGCGTTTGACATTCACTGTTGTCGTTAGGATCTCACTCTGGTCTGCGTCTGGCCTGTCGCTCTCTTAGCGAGCTGCTCATGTATTATATGTGGTATGTGTCCTATGACACAGCGTTCGTTGTCGTCAGTAGCAAGCTGGCCGGCGGACAGAATGGGATCGAGTGAGATCCTAACCACAGCAATGTGTGTCAAGTGCCTACTTGACATATACATCTATATATTTATGTAGGTGGAAGAAGAAAAACCGACGTAGCCAGTGGATATTAAAGCAACGATTACAATCAGCCAATCATGCATAACCCAGTGTTCGATTCTCAGACTGGCCAAATTTTGTGGCTCGGTTTGGCTGGTCGACGACCTGAATCTGACATAGGACGTTCGCACTTCTCTCCGGAAGTTTTGGGGAACACCTGAGACCATGTCAGTCAACGTCTACGGGACTACCTCGTGATTTGGCAACAAAACAGAATGTTAAATCCTACATCATAAGTCCAGGTCAAAGTACCTTTTACACACACTGGGCATAGTTGAATGCTAGAACAACAAGCGTCTGCGTCATTGGAGTACTCGCTGTAGCATGACACAAATGCGAATTGCAATCTGCTTTCCGATTCCTCCTGTAGTATTCTATAAGGATTCCGTTATAGGAAACCACGTCATAAAAAATAGAATTAGTAGTTTCTAACTATGCTGGGAGTTGAAATTGATAAGGGGCCAATCAAGGGCTTTGAGAATCAGCAAAGAACCTCTATTGAATATGCGCGTGCTTTTGATAAATTCGCCATGTGCATTTACTCCCTTACTTGCTTCACAAGAATACGATAACACCTGCCGGCGTGGCTGAGAAAGGGTGAAAGCAAGATTATACACAGCTCCATCCTCGCACACATGACAGATTCTGGGCATCGTGGAGATTTACAAAGTCTCAGTTAACTATCCTAAACAAGTGCGTCAACTTTTACCGACAAGAGGAGTAGCGACTACCACCAGGCTACCGAGGCCGGTCCTGTGCGCGTAGAAGAACCTCTTGCAAGCTCCGCGTCTACCGTGGCCAAAGATCGATCAACTGTGTGTGAAAGTATCCGCGTCCCCCGTTCCCCCTCCCCTCCCTCCTGTGACACGGCTCTACCTAACCCTCAATGCCGCTTACTGCCCCCCTTTCCCCTCCACCTATTCACACACCCCGCTTGTATGAATAGACGAACTGTAATAGATTTCTCCTATCGCTCAAATGCTTTCTTTGTACCTCATTATCAGGCAAATGAACTGGCCTGATGAGAATCTATCGATAGCACGCTTATGCTCGCCAAATGGTCTTCTAAAGTGCTCTATGGGAATTTTCAAAATTCTATTGAATGTTTGAGCCGACAGTTCGACCGTAGTTTCCGACGGTGTCCACCGTGTGCTCCACAGCAGGGTGAAGCAGGGATGGTGACTTGTGCGTGATTTGATTGATGATGATAGCAGACTTACACAGCATCTACCGCACTCTTCTTCACTCCGCACCTGGGCTCTGTGTCGAAACATAGTCAAGGAGACTGAGGGCGGGGGAGGGCGCAGGTGATGGTCGAGCAAAACACCATAACGACTGTAATTTTTAAAACTTTAGAGAATGTACGGCCCTCTGGACAATAAGTACAAAAACGGGACTTCTTAAGAATCACTGTGGCAACGCACGTACTAATTCACGATATTCGTTAGCCAGGGTAAGAAATGCAACAAATTCAACGACTTGGACAACAACTTGGATAAGTGCAGACGAATAATCGCTAGATTTCTGCTGAATATAAGATAAACTAAAGTTCAACATTAGCTCCATGCTGAGGCAGAAAGCCGACAGGAGTACGCAGTTAGTCGAGGTAGATGATAGATGCCCATTCCGTCATTCCAGGTGAAACGTGCTGCCAGTTCAAAATATTGACATCAGAATTATCAAGAATATGGATTTTTAGCAGAAGAAGCTGAAACTTCCTCCATCTTTCAAATGCGCTTTGACCAACTGGGATCAGGCTTCATGCTACGAGACCGCTGTATATCTTAATTCCCTTCCCATTAACAGACCAGACAATCTATTGAATAGAGACAATTAATGAGCAACGAAGAACGAAAGTAGACCTTAAAAACAGAGACACACTTCTGGTTAATGGATTTGTAAATGCATTTGGGTGCTTCAAAAGACTGTCTTTGGTAAACTATACTTTCCTATTGAACCAACTGTAAAAAAATCGACGCCTCGGTGAGATTCGGACCCACGCAGTAAGGAGAAGGCTTTAATACAGCCAACGCTCTAGCCACTTTAGCTACGAGGCCCCGCCGGACGACTCGAGTTTAATCACATTTGGGTCCAGTTTACCCGCCCAACCTACTGCAACGTCTGGAATCCACCAACTCTCATACGGTAAGTTGATTGCCCAAGCAGGATTTCCTAAGTAATTCACCTAGAA
>CACRXP010000336.1:455905-485740 GCA_902702965.1 Spirometra erinaceieuropaei | reverse complement strand
GCCGATCATCAGTACGTCATAGGCCTTATGACGTGAGGTATATAAGCATGTCAAGTAAGCGTTTGACATTCACCGTTGTCGTTAGGATCTCACTCTGGTCTGCATCTGGCCTGTCGCTCTCTTAGCGAGCTGCCTATGTGTTATATGTGGTGTGTGTCCTATGACACAGCGTTCGTTGTCGTCAGTAACAAGCTGGCCGGCGGACAGAATGGGATCGAGTGAGATCCTAACCGCAACAATGTGTGTCAAGCGCCTACTTGACATATATATGTATGTAGGTGGAAGAAGAAAAACCGACGTAGCCAGTGGATATTAAAGCAACGATTACAATCAGCCAATCATGCATAACCCAGTGTTCGATTCTCAGACTGGCAAAATTTTGTGGCTGGTCGACGACCTGAATCTGACATAGGACGTTCGCACTTCTCTCCGGAAGTTTTGGGGAACACCTGAGACCATGTCAGTCAACGTCTACGGGACTACCTCATAATTTGGTAACGAAAGAGAATGTTTAATCCTACATCATAAGTCCAGGTCAAAGTACCTTTTACACACACTGGGCATAGTTGCAAGCTAGAAAAATAAGCGTATGCTTCGTTGGACTACTAGCTGTAGCATGGCACAAATGCGAATTGTAATCTGCTTTCCGATTCGTCCTATGGTATTCTATATGGATTCCATTAAAGGAAACCACGTTATAAAAAATAGAATTAGTAGTTTCTAACTATGTTACGAGTTGAAATTGATAAGTGGCCAATCAAGGGCTTTGAGAATCAGCAAAGAACCTCTATTGAATATGCGCGTGCTTTTGATAAATTCGCCATGTGCATTTCCTCCCTTACTTGCTTCACAAGAATACGATAACACCTGCCGGCGTGGCTGAGAAAGGGTGAAAGCAAGATTATACACAGCTCCATCCTCGCACACATGACAGATTCTGGGCATCGTGGAGATTTACAAAGTCTCAGTTATCTATCCTAAACAAGTGCGTCAACTTTTACCGACAAGAGGAGTAGCGACTACCACCAGGCTACCGAGGCCGGTCCTGTGCGCGCAGAAGAACCTCTTGCAAGCTCCGCGTCTACCGTGGCCAAAGATCGATCAGCGGTGTGAAAGTATCCGCGTCCCCCGTTCCCCCTTCCCTCCCTCCTGTGACACGGCTCTACCTAACCCTCAATGCCGCTTACTGCCCCCGTTTCCCCTCTACCTATTCACCCAACCCGCTTGTATGAAAAGACGAACCGTGATCGATTTCTATTATCGCTCACATGCTTTATTTGTACCTCATTCTAAGGCAAATGAACTGGCCTGATGAGAATCTATCGATAGCACGCTTATGCTCGCCAAATGGTCTTCTAAACTGCTCTATGGGAATTTTCACTATTCTATTGGATCGTTTCCGACGTTTCCGATCGTTTCCGATCGTTTCCGACGGTGTCCACCGTGTGCTCCACAGCAGAGTGAAGCAGGGATGGTCACTTGTGCGTGAATTGGTTTATAGTGATAGCAGACTTACACAGCATCTACCGCACCCCCTCCTCCTACTCCCCATCTGGCCCCGGTGTCAAGACAGAGTCAAGGAGACTGGGGGCGGGAGAGGGCGAAGGTGATGGCTGTGCACAACACCATAACGATTTTTATAACTTGGAAAAATATAGGGCCCTGTGGACAATAAGTACAAAAACGGGACGTTTTAAGAAGCACTGTGGTAATGCACGTACTATTTTACGATCTTCGCTGGCCGGGGTAAGGAAAACGACAAATTCAACGACCTTATATCTGCCTTGGACACAGATATCAAGTCCAGACGAATAATCACTAAATTCCTGCTAAGCATAAAATAAACTTCAATTCAAAATTAGCTCCATGTCGTGGCAGAAAGCCGACAGGAATACGCAGTTAGTCCAGGTAGATGATAGATGCCCATTCCGTCATTCCAGGTGAAACGTGCTGCCAGTTCAAAATATTGACATCAGAATTATCAAGGATATGGATTTTTAGCAGAAGAAGCTGAAACTTCCCCGATCTTTCAAATGCGCTTTGACCAACCGGGATCAGGCATCATGCTACGAGACCGCTGTATATCTTAATTCCCTTCCCATTAACAGACCAGACAATCTATTGAATAGAGATAATTAATGGGCAACGAAGAAAGAAAGTAGACCTTAAAAACAGAGGCACACTTCTGGTTAATGGATTTGTAAATGCATTTGGGTGCTTCAAAAGACTGTCGTTGGTAAACTATACTTTCCTATTGAACCAACTGTAAAAAACTCGACGCCTCGGTGGGATTCGAACCCACGCAGTAAGGGGAAGGCTTAAGCGCAGACAACGGTCTAACCACCTGAGCTACGAGGCCCCGCCGGACGACTCGAGTTTAATCACATTTGGGTCAAGTTTAGCCGCCCAACCTACTGCAACGTCTGGAATCCACCAACTCTCATACGGTAAATTGATTGCCCAAGCAGGATTTCCTAAGTAATTCACCTAGAATCCACCAGGTGACTATCAGGCGCCGAGTTTTTCACAGTTGGGTCAATAGTAATTATTCAAAATCTGCCAAAATACCTATGAATTACGTGAGCCTGGTAGTCATCTGGTGGATTCTAGGTGAATTACTTAGGAAATCCTGCTTGGACAATCAGCTTACTGTATCAGATTTGGTGGATTCCAAATGTTGCAGTAGGTTGAACGAGTAACTTAACCCAAATGTGATTAAACTCGAGTCGTCCGGCGGGGCCTCGTAGCTAAAGTGGCTAGAGCGTTGGCTGTATTAAAGCCTTCTCCTTACTGCGTGGGTCCGAATCCCACCGAGGCGCCGAGTTTTTTCAGTTGGGTCAATAGGAATTATTCAAAATCTGCCAAAATACCTATTAAAATGTACTTTGTTTGAAAACCAGATTCATGAAAAATTAAATAAATCACGCAGAAGGGTGTTTATCCTTATGAACCAGAAGTATATTTTAAACTGATAGCCCAATGAGACTGGCATAACTTCAAACTTTGACTTCATTCGGATTTTAATTTTAGCTGACATTAAAGGAAGAGCCTAGGAAAGAGGTCTTGATTTTAACACTATCGTGTCAACGAGAATGATACATGCTCACACGCCTTAATGGTGTTCTCTGCCTAGGAACATTTCTTAAAGTATAATCACCCTGTTTGCTGCATAAATCTCCATGCCCGATTTTAGCTGATTTTCCATTAGCGCATGCTCCATCGGCCAGAAGTCATTTTTAGGATTTTGTTCGGTTTTGACCAAACATTTCAGATTTTTGCTCAGATTTTGCAATTCGGGAGTTTTGTTACTGTATCCGACAAAAGAGATGCCTGTTGGTTGCGGACAAGAGCGATTTTCTAGTTCATAAGGTGTCTAGGTGGTTAATGCGGGCCTTAATAATCGCGGAAAATGTATACAATTGTCTTGGCTACCTGCTGGTGCCATATAATCAAGAAAGCTAATCAGAAAAATCTTCAGGTTGAGAGTAACTGCTGGTTATTTTAGCGTGAATTTGCTATCCGCATATGCTCTACATTAATTCCAAGTACTTAGCCTACAAACTCGAGTAGATAGTGGTGAGAATCTCACAGCTAAAGAATTTGAGTAAAACAGTAAAATTCGTCCTATAAAATGCGTGCAATGTAATTGTATGATAGTTGCCTAATTCATAGTAACCTATACATTGACCAAATAGCATTCCAAGCAGGACACGTGAATAAAACGCCCAAACATATTTCTGTAAAAGAAATGATGTAAACATGTTTAGATGTGGCGCCACATGGGGGTTGATGGATTGATGCCAAATTAGTCAAACCCCTTCGCAAATTACATTATCGACATCAAAATGCACTGCCTGTCATATGAATGGGCCACGACTGCATACGTTGGTATGGGAGTACTACGTGTCAGAGCATTTTGATAGAAGTAACCTCCTTTTTGCTCATTTCTACTTACAGATGCTCTTTTGGCTGTCAGTTTAAAAATAAACACACAATAACGCGGTGAAATTAATAGAGGATTTTTTGTCACAGAACATGTTTAGTGCGGTTTTACTGTGAAGAAAAGACGTTTATGTCTTACAGGCAGATTTGACCGAAACATCTGCCAAATGACGGCCATTTTATTGTTAAACATAACGATGCAGAATATCCAACTATTAGGTCAATGAATTGATAACACTTTGCTAAGGGGATGGACAACTTTAGACAGGTTATATTGGCTACAAACGAAGACAGTGCCATAGTTGACCATTGGCCAATCAGCCCAGCGCATGGTGGAGTAGCCTGCATAAGGTCTTTACTCCGGTTGGCTAACATTCCTATCCGCCTACTATATATAACATTAGAATACAGGCCGTGACATTATCCATAATGCTTCCTTATCTCAGACCGCAGAAAACCGCGTCATCGGGCGCACAGAATTCAAGATTTGTAGAGTTGGCTGCCTCTAGAGTCATACTCTCCTCCCTGATTCTCTTCTCAGGTCTCCTGACAACATCTGTCGCCAGTCGACATGCGAACAGGAGAATTCAGCATGCAAGAGACTCCGACGAAGAGCGAATGAATGCATCGGCAATGCGTTCCGAGAGTGCGACGGAGGGGAGATATACCGATACTCCCTACCACAGTTCTTCTGTAGCCGGTAAGGTTTTGTATAAAAGTGCGGAATTAAACGTCTAACTGCTAAGCGTATGAAAATCAGCGACATTATATATAAAACAGAGGGAATTAGTTGTCTGCATCTACTGATGCAATTTTGCAGGGTGTCCGATTGCGTGCCAGTGTTCAGAGAGAACAGTTATGCATAATTTTGAGCTAAATAGCTATTAGATAACATAGGAGAATAATGAATGTTTGATCAGCGCTTTCGAAGTTAGGTCTCCTCAAAGGGAAGACCAATTTCCTAGATGCTCTCAAATAATTCCAACCAAGAATAAAATTAACACAACGCGCTTGTTCAAGAAGGAATCCCGCAATTTCAGTACATGAGGTACTTTTGCCGAAGACTCCGATACGCATGTGGATAACACTAGCATAATATAACCTATGTCTTGCCAGCGACCTACATTTTTAACATTACAAGTCAGAATCCGTCACATTTCCCGTTGGTGACGTTGTTCTATCAAGGTTATTCAACTATTTTCAAAGTTCAAGGTTATATGTAAATCCTAACAACAAGTACTTTAGTTTGGAACGGCCCACTCGTTTCGAGAAGCCATCACCAAATAGCCGCATTCCATTTCGCAGAGCCAAACATTGTTCTGGAATTCTACTGCCCGTGCGTTTGTCTAAACTCGCTTGTGCATTTTTTACGAAGTCTGAGTAGTTCTGAAAATATTTAATAATTTCACCCTTATACCTAACTGGCCATATAATGATGTAATTGTCCACGTCAAATGCTGGCCAACAGCCCATGTATTTAACAATAAAAAATAGACGGCTGCGCAACTCGGACATTTATGGGTTTGAAATGTTGTCCAAATATATTACTGTTGCTGTCACTCATAAATAAGCAACCATCAAAAAATATCAAATATATAGTTAATTGTTTTCTATTTTGGAGTTTTAACCATATATAATAGAGAAAGAGACACTTATTACAAATTTACTGTTAGATGGCTTTACGGGAGAAGCTGCCCGATTGGAATCTGACATGGAATCACCACTGGCACAGTACAATTACGGCGAGAGCAACTCTTCACACATTTGGTTCGCTGACGAAACCACAAATGTTTCCAGTGACTCCAATGTGCATTCGAGGACTGGACTGTTCCGGAACGGTTTCGAGGGGAAGAAAAATCAGAGTTCAAACCACTCAGCGATTTCTGGTGACCGCCGAGGAGGGGAGGTGGAGTAAGTGTTTTGTTTGTGTTCCCGTGTGTGGATACTCACCTTAAGCTGTGGTTTCGACTGCTGTACCACACTAGTTACGGTTTAAACTCTTGTCTCCAGACCTGTGACATGCTCAACAAAAGTGTCTGCCGTCATCCGCGAAAACACACGGACTACTCTGAGAAATAGTTCTTTTATGTGCGGCAGCCACTGTATGATATAAAACAGTTATGGCGTTTTTTCAGGTCACTCAGAATTCGAAACGAGTTAAACTGTGCTAATCCTGCCGCAAGCACTTTTGAAGAATACCTTTCTTTTAATAATTATATCAGAGGTAAAAGCCCAAGCAAGAGTGCTGCAGGTAATTGTCAGTGGTCTGACCAACCAAACATGCCCAATCAAACCAGATTTAATGAGCAGTTGGACTCTTCATTGAAACAATCTTTATAGGTCACGGAGAGTATGGTTGAGGACCCAGTGAGTCTTTTCAGTGGCCGTGCTTAAAGTCCTGGATAAGGTTACCAGTCCCAGTTCGTGCCTTCTGAGCATACAGTGAATGACCAATCTCATGAAATGTCCGCCAAAATTCTGAAATGCATTTTCAATAGGGGATGATTAACTAGGTGGAGTTGTAATAATGATTATCTTACGGCGTAAAACTATAATATTTACGACTCGGCAGGATGTCGGCTTTCGAATGCACGTCTTTTCAATCTTTTGTAAGAGTAGTGCTTGGCCAAAATGACTACTTAAGTAGCGTGAATTCTTCACGCTGATTTTTGACGGTTCTATAAATTCGAATATATTTTATAAGAACCATGAACAGAAGTATTCTTCCTTTCATTCATTTGATAAAGAATCACGTCGTCTTCATATTTTATGCCCATGGAAAGTGTATGACTAGGTTTTTAAGAAGTCTTCTAATTCACGAATAATTTGGAGCCTGGTCCGCCGTTGCATTAGCGCCAAGAGATTGCATTCCACAAGCTTCATGGGTTTTGCCTAAAGAAAATCACATATTCTTTTATGTCTTTGAAACGAGTTCGTATAAAGTCCATGCAATTTTGAAATGGTTGCGGACTATGTTGTACATTTGGTGAGGAGAAGTGGTAAAAGGACAAATATGATGCGGTATGAATAAACATCGCACGATTTAAAAAAATCTCATAATTAGAAGCTTCTTTAAAACCTAGTGATACTGCTTCTTTGAGTATAAAATATGAAGATGAGATGGTTTCCTATCAAACAAGCGAAAGAATCCAAATTTTTGTTAACATTTTTTAATAAAATGTTTGCCGATACAAGCGAAAATGCGAGTTCCAGGAACTAGTTGATCAGAAGAAGAAGCGATCGCTGGAACAATGGCTTTATTCGCCTGACGTTTCGGATTCTCTTGAATCCATCATCAGAGACAGTTGCAGAAAAGGGGTCTGCAACTGTCTCTGATGATGGATTTAAGAGAGAATCCGAAACGTCAGGCGAATAAAGCCATTGTTCCAGCGATCGCTTCTTCTTCTGATCAATAAAATGTTTTTAAACTTGCTAGGCCATCGAAAATTAGTGGGAAAAAATGCATGCTAATTAAGTAGTCATTTTTGACCAAGCACGATTTCTACAGGAGATTAACGAGACGTGCATTCGAAAGCCGCCATCCTGCCGAGTCCGAAATATTATAGGATAAAGCCTTATAATAATCATTATTACAACCCCACATAATTAATCCTTCCTAATTGGATACGCATTTCAGAATTTTGGCGAACATTTAATGAGATCGATCACTCACTGTATTCGGAAAAAGAGTCAAGTAAGTCGTCGAATGCATGCCATTGCCAAGAGTGTAGTTGGCAAACAAGCAATGTGTACGCCTATGTCGGGAGAACAACTGCACTGGCGATTATTCAAAACCACTACAACACGAAATGCGGAGACCTTGTATTTCCCATGCAGACTCGCTGCATGGAATGAATTCATAACATTTTACTTAGAGTTTCCGGGTGTAAAATCGCCCGCTGTCTAAGAGGGTCGCCGTTGTGTCCGATCTAGCCCGCATAACCTAATCGTTTTTTTCTTGTTCGCCCTCTGAGCGCAGTCAACGACAAGTCCATTTATCCCAAAAATTGCCGCGTGAGAGGCAGGAACGGACTGCAGCCAAACAGGCATCACGGCTGCCGTCGCTTGCTCGCGGTCGTGCTGCGGAAGGGCATGGACGACGCAGCCGACGAGCAGTCACGTCTGTTGGAAGCCACGTCTGGCCTTCTGGAATCATCCCATACGAAATAAGACCAGTGTTCTCCAGTAAGTGTATTACGTATGATAAAGCATATATGTTGATAAATATGACGTTTTGGTGAGAGATACGAAAGTGTCTACTAACGAACGGTCAGGTGCGTTAAATGAATGGAATGGAAAATGTGCATTCGAGGTATGGGTGATTATGAACGCTCGCTTCACTACAGGATATAATGGAAGTTCCACAATTCCATCATTACACCCATTTATCACGATTGGAGGCGAGATTTCGAGTTCCAGGTGTTCGCATAAGTGAAGAAGAAGAGGGGTCGAGCACCGAAACATTTTGCTTATTGTCCTGAGCTTTCGGACTCGTGTAAGAGTCCATCGTCAGAGGTGATATCAGCAAAATAACAAGCGACAGTCATAGGGCATGCAAGCCAATCATTGAACGACGGCTTAAAACTGGAGGTAGCCGCGTAGGGTCTCTGTACGCCTGCGACAGATCGATAAATCGATTGACCGAGGTCCAGGCTTCAATTAATTCTCGGTCTTTTTCGTTTCCAGAGTAGGCGACTATTTTCGTGGCTACGAAGTTAAACTCGTGACCCATTTCGTAGATGTGGGCGGCCACTTGTAATAATGCGTCGCCTCGTCGCACAGCCAGCTTATGTTCGTGTATCGGTGATCCGAGCATGCGTCCAGTTTCGCCCGTGTAGTTAGAAGGGCAGCTTTGACACGGGATGCGATACACTACTCCAGATTGCTCTTTATGCTTTAAGCGATCTTTAATTTTCATGAATGTCCTCCTTCATCACACACATTTATATATATACATGTGTTTAGAAATCGATAAATGTTTTGGTAAAATATAATTTTTATTGTGAAAATTGTGAGGCTGATTCCCAGCTCGTCGTGAGTCTGATTTGTGCAGAAAAAACAGTTAACTAATTAAATGTGTTGAGGGAAGTATTTGATGGTTGGTCGATGTCAGCATCACTCCCTCCGGACTGGCAGTGGCCGTTTATACTTGAATTTAGGGATTTTACATGTGGCAGCTAAAGTGATACGATAATTAATGCATACCTTACATGAGTACATCGCTGGCAGGAATTCTTAGACTTTACTTATTGCGCAGGCGCTAACAGTGCGAATTTTCTCCGACGCATATTTGTGTCCGATATCTGGTCTGCGCATGGCTACTTGAGATAAATAATCTCGTCTTCTTACCACCGACTGGTGTCCGCGTATATGGCTTAAGACAGATTTGCTATCGTTGACTTTAATCTCCTCGGAAACTAACCGCATACTTGGAGTAGATCAGTATCTACCATAAAGCAGAAGGTGAATGATGAAGGACTCACTGATGAGTCAAACCCCTCGCACTTGTCCATGCAGCTGCTGAATATCGGCGACATATGTGTCTAGGATCTTAGCCAGTACCTGTTCTGGTAGTATTGCACATTCTAACGCTAAGACAGTTTTACTAATTTGGCCACAATAAACGGCATCACAGTTGACGCATCGAATCTTGTAGACAGCACCTATCCTATCAAGGTAGCAAACCCTGTCCTTTGGGTGCAAAAGCTGTGTGCGTATGGTACTTGTCAGTTGGTCAGTGTGTCTGATGTTTTAGTAGTTCTCTTGCTATTAGCTTAGATACATTTTCACCTAACAGCGAGACCGGCAGGGATTGCTTCTGTGTCGTTGGAAATAACTTTCCTTTGAATTTCTCTCGGCTCATACATCGACGTAGAAATCCACTCAGGTGCCTATTTCGGCAAGGAAGTCCTGAAAGGCCTTATTTCTATTCGATAACTTCCTTTATCAGCGTGGTACATTTTGGTCAGAGTAACCAGGCAGTAGACTGAACTCCGTTGGTGGGTAACAAAATACTAACGCCCAAAATATGGGGTGAAATCTGGATATGCCTCTTCGCGATAAATTGATAAGGGAAACTATCCACCAGTTCTCCAACTTACAAATTAGATTTAACCGATTTTTCTAGGCAAGTACAAAAGCGTCATCTGAGTAGCGCAGCCCAACTATTGAGTTAACCGTAGGAAGATTCATGGGGTGCTGAAATAGGTGTTGGCCAACCTTAGAAAGCTTTGCTTAACTAGGTCAATTCCTTAATTCTTTTTCCACACCACCGATAGTCTGACGACGAGCTGAGAACCAGCCAAGAAAATCTCCGTAATAAAACCTTCATTTTTCCAAAACAAGACTTTTACTACGTAATTATATTTCTGGAGTCAATCGTTCTCAATATATATATATATATATAATGTTAGGGGCGCTCACCGATCGTTCATACGGAACTCACTCGTTCCGTTGTGCCTTAAGGGCTCTCTCTCGAGCCCAACCAGCAGCCGCACAGCGGCGCATGATATATAGGCAGAATGATATTACCGACAAAGACAAGGGAGACTGTCCTCCTTGTCTTTGTCGGTAATATCATTCTGCACATATATATATATCGGTGAGCGCCCACCGTCATTATTGATATTCCCGATCACAACCGACAGGACAACGAGCCTGTGGCTCAATGGCAGAGTGTAAAACTCCATGACCAAAGATCTTGGATTCAAATCTCAAGTGATCCATACTTGGGGTTGGGTATGACTGGCTGATGACGGCTAATAAGCCAGAAATGACCATTCCGGTCTCCCTTGTCTTTGTCGGTTCCACTTGATTTGCATCATTCTACTAGTCGCTGTGCGACTGCCTGCGAAGGTTCCAGTATGAGCCCCAAGGCAGAACGGAACGAGCATGTTCCGTAACCTGATCGGTGAGCGCCCACTGTCATAATATGTGTGTATATATGCAGGCATGCACCATATTGACGCTAAATTGCCCCTGAAGGCGGCCGATTGGAATAAAGCACGTCAGAGCAGAAAACATGTGCTGTAGATGGCAGGATTTCGACATGACTGATTAGAAATAAGTGGAAGTTCGATTATAGCTGCGATGAGAGTAGGCGTCTAAATTGGGGGGTTTGGGAAGTTTCGATTTCAAAACGAACGCCTGACTAGAACATACATTAAGATGCAGAAGGCGATTTATTTTCCTTAAAATATCACATCTTCGTCTTCCTTAAGTCTATGCATCAAACAGCTCCTTTAGGCAATACAGATTGGTCCGTCAATAGCCCACCACGAAGGGTTAATTTCCTCAATGGAAATGGGTAAATTTCCGAAGGTAGACAAACGGTCAGGTACAGATCCGATTGCGGAGATTCGTCCTAATGTAGGACGCCAGCTGTAATTAGGCGTTCATCAACTATGGAGGAGATGTTTTCCCATTCTACTGCGCGAATAGAAAAGGCAGTCAGAGTCATTAATTCTACCATTATCTCCAACTTACAACTACGCCCAATGTAATACATGCTCAATAATCAGTATGTTATCACCGACAAAGACAAGGGAGACTGAAATGGCCATTTCGGGCTTATTAGCCGTCGTCAGCCAGTCATACCCAACCCCGAAGTGTGAAACACTCGAGGCTCGAACTCGCGACCTGTTAGTTAGAAGTCCGCGCCTCTAACCACTCGGCCACGAGCCCGTTGCCCTTTCGGTTTCAGTAAACATAAATTTCATTTCTTTATCTGTGGTAAAATATTTCTATTTAAAAAGGGGAAAATAGCATTAATGTACACAGAGTAACGAGTGAAATCGATATCTGAGAACAGATTTTACAGTAGTTAGTGCATGATATAAAACTTATTTCAATGTCTGCGATTCCTATTCGTACTGGTTCAGGCGTATTTTGTAGCCCAAAACAAAATTAAAAGAGAAAACTACAGAAAAGACTCACCATATACATGAATTATTACAACACAAAGAACATGTAATGACAGCAGTGGCCTGTAAAGAATTGCACGTGCTCAGCAAGCTGAGTGACTTTGTGCATTCATATTAAAATAAACAGGATTCGGACGGTGTCCAGTGATGTGGACAGCCAAATTTTAATTTAGGGAAAGGCAGCATTAGTAGGGCGCCAAAGATCACTTGGTTTTCTTACCATCCATACCTTTTCCTCGTGTCCACATATTTGATCCTACATTACTTAAAAATTGCCCTCCGTTAAAAAGGAAGAGTAACAACGTTTTAGCTGAGACTATGATCAAAACTGACAATAGATGGGATGCTTTGTCTAGACTTCTACCTAAATATTAGGAAAAATCTATTTTTCTGGTTTTTAAATGTATGTTTTCCTACAAAATGTGTTAACAGTAGACAGTTTTTCCGCGTATTTATTTTAAATGTCTTACGAAAGTGGAACGCATTTTCTGTTTTGTAAGCGCGAACTCTAAACATATCTGGCTCCACTGTGCAAATTTCATACAAAATTTTGCCTCGAAGCAGCTAGGTAATCCTTGATCTGTTGAAATATATCAAGTCTCAGACAGTTTCGAAGAAAAAGTCGGACACTGCCTAATCGGAGTAACGCATGAGCTAACGGAAAGTCGAAATGAACAGAATTATTGGCTTTTTGAAAACAGACAGGCATTTCGGCAGATCTTAAATGGTTACTTGTGGCTCAACTGTAAAAAACTCGGCGTCTCGGTGGGATTCGAATCCACAACAGCCAGGGCAAGGCTTTGATAAAGCCGACGCGTCAGCCACTTGAGCTACGAGGGTCGAGTTACTCGCTCAGCCTACTGCCACGTCTGGAATCCACCAAATCGGATACAGTAAGTTGACTGCCCAAGCAGGATTCCCTAAGCAATCCATCTAGAATCCGCTAGATGGCTATCAGATCCACGTAATCGGTAGGTATTTTGACAGATTTTGAGTGATTCATTTTGACTCCACGGTGAAAAACTCTGCGCTTCGGTGGTATTCGAACCCATGACAACAAGGATCTTATGGTAGCTCGACTGCGGCTTTGGGTAGTGCCTCTCAGTCGACGACTGTTTGATCGCCCTGCCTTAAAGGGTGACGCCCAGACAAATGGAGGGCCATGCGTCACCGTTGGGCGCCTAAACGTCTGTAGGCGTCTGCTATGCCAGGATCAGCAAACCATGGCCCTCACAGCTCCATATGCGCTGGCAGTTCGCTGACACCTGGTCCCCTGCCGGTAGATGCGCTTGGACTCCCGCTGGATATACAGATGGTGGGCATAGTTGCCCAGTCACCCTGGTCCTCTGACACGTTGTGATATTGTTGTTTTTGGTTAAAATCTTGGTCAGTTGTTGCGTGGACCAGGGAGTACAAAGTGGAGCGCCAAGGTACGGATACGGCCGCGCCATCCACCTGCGTCCTCACTCGCCTCCGGTCTTCTTGACTCTGCATTGACGCCGTGCCCAGTTGGGGGAGGAGGAGAGAGTGCGGTAGATGCAGCTCAAGTCTACTATCACTATAAGCTAACTCACGCACAAGCCACCGTGCCTGCTTCACTTAGCTGTGGAGCACAGGGTGTACAGTGCGTGACCTATTTCAAGAAATATTGGCTGAAATTCTTAAATGCGTTTTAGATTAGGAAGGATTACTTGGTCGCGGTTGTAATACTGATTATCTTAAGGCATACTCTTATAACATTTTGGACTTGGCAGGATGTCGGCTTTTAAATGCAATTATTTTCAATCTCCTGTAGAAAGCGTGCTTGGTAAAAAATGACTATTTAAGTAGCATGCATTTTTCCCGTTGATTTTCGATGGTCTTGAAAATTCAAATATATTTTATAGAAACCGCAAACAAAAATATGCTTGCTTTAATTCAATCAATAGATAATCACGTCCTCTGTATATTTTATACTTAAGAAAGGAGTATAATTAGGTTTTTAAAAAGTTTTCTAATTGCCAAAAAATTTTGAGCCTGAACATTCGTTGCATTAGCGCTTAGTGATAACACTCTACAAGGTGCATGCGTTCCGCGTAAAGAAAATACCATATTTTTCTATGTCATTAAAGAGATATCATACAGGGTCCATAAAATTTTGCAATGGATGCGGACCATGTTGTACATTTCATGACCAGCAGTGGTAAACGGCCAGGTACGATGCAATGTGAATGGACATATCGCGGTCTTTGAAAGTCTCATAATTAGAAACTTTTTTAAAACCTAATTATATTCCTTTCATAAGTGTAAAATATAAAGATTACGTGATTAAAAGTTAGCATATTTTTGTTTGCGGATTCTATAAAATATATTTGAATTTCCAAGACCATCGAAAATCAATCGGAAAAATGCATGCTAATTAAGTAGTCATTTTTCACCGAGCACGCCTTTTACAGGAGATTGAAAAGAATTGCATTTAAAAGCTGACATCCTGCCAAGTTGGAAATGTTATAAGAGTATGCCTTAGGATAATCAGTATTACAACCGCGACCAAGTAATTCTTCCTAATGGAAAACGCATATCAGAATTTCAGCCAACATTTCATGAGATAGGTCACTCACTGTACATCGTCGGATGTGACGGCCGAACTGTCGCTGTGGCTTTCGACGCTATGGCATTTGTTTCATCCTTCTGTCTTTCCTTCTAAGGTCCATTCTCCACTGCGGAAAGTGTAAAAGCTTTCAAAATTATGCGAGATCCGTAGCCAGTTACTGTACTTGTATCGCTACTATCCCCCTGAAAAATGTAATGTCAAATGATGCTTTAGGATGTCCTATTTTGCAGAAATGCCATTCATGATGCAAATGGCACTCAAATTTTCCACTACACGAAAACTTGTATCTAAATTATCCCTAAAGTGGATTTAGAGGAAAGGTTTTGAACGCCCCTTGACATGCAAATGACATATGCGCTTTCTTTGCGTTAGAAGAACGCTATGGTGAATTGTCAAAACTTATAAGAGGTAATGTGTTGCCCCGTCGTGAAAATGTCTATGCTACATTCAAAATGAAAATTATCCTTATCTGAAATAACTATTTGGAAAAACGAATGGTCAAAAGTCATTAAATTGTCAAATGGTGAGCAAACAGCAAGGGGAATTAACTGATCTTCTGTACTTCCAATGACATCTTAATATAATACGCAAACAATCGTCAGTTCATACCAGGTTTGGGAAAGATAATGTGAGATACGATGTCGTAAGCAGCAAAAGGCGGAATGCAGTGCGGAAATATGCTTTTAACCAAACGCACTGATGACCGAATAGTACTGTACTGAACAGTGTCCATGTGCTAAGCAATATAAGGAATTAATATTATGGGGATCGGGCAGCTTGGGCGAGTAAATAAGGCGTTTGCTGACGTTGCACCATCCCACGTATCGCATTTACCAGTATGTCTGTGCGAACCGATGCTTCGAGAATAGGCCAGTATTTACAAGCACACGCGAAATGTAACGAGAGACATAACGAATATGCGTCTTTATGCACATAAAGTCTCATCCACTATGGAAGTGTTAATAACAACAACATGGCTAATAGCCCAAAAGCGACTGAGTTAAATGTTCTAAAAGGATCCGAAAAACTGAATATTAGTGTTTGAAAAGGTTGGAAAGAGTAGTAAGAGTGTTAGGACAGGCGCCATTTCCGGGAAACCCTAACTACTAGAAAATTCGATTGTTTTAAATTCACGAGCAGGCTAGAGTACATGCTCGAAGGACATCATTTCTAAAATTTCTGCATAATAATTATTTAATTTAAGTTGTTTAAATAGCTCATGACATGAATCAGAGAACAATCTTTTAATACCACCAAGGTTCCACAAAAGCGACCATTTTGAGAGCAATGCGGACGTGGGAAAACGCCACGTGCCTCAGATTTGTAGAACGGGAACCCCAACATCAGGCCTATATCATCTTCACAATTGAGGCATGTGGGTAAGTGTTTTGTCACTTTCATGACGCCCAGACGGAAATCGGCTCCTAAGACGCAAGACGGGATTTAGCTATGAAAGTTGCATTATCTAAAATGAGCACGAATACCTGCCATTTTCACTATACTAAAATCAATGAATTTACCGGAAGACGATAATATGCATGAATCTTAAATATTTGAATAAATTGATCTCGCGAATGTGTAGCCACGTTGGTGTGCTCATTTATATTCCTCATGCTGATTCTGGCACAAATTCTGCTCTCACACGGACGCCCAAATGCTGTGTGAGATTAAAATCTAACATTTGATCAGGTCCAAGAAATCTAAGATGTCAGATACGGCTTAAGCAATCATGCATACGTCCGAACTGAGAAATGGTAGTCGTACTCTACGAAGTACACCCCTGCTCCTCGTGGCAATTGTACCGTAGAGATACGCGCGCTGCATTCAACCCATTCTTACAGTCCTCGATCTTGGAAATAAGACTGATAAAAACGAAATTTTCAGTTCCAGGTGTATGCATAAGTAAAGAAGAAGAGGAATCGAGCACCGGAACATTTTGCTTATTGTCCTGAGCTTTCGGACTCGTGCAAGAGTCCATCGTCAGAGATAGTAGCGGTGACAAAACGAGCGACAGTTATAGGGCATGTGAGCCAATCATTGACCGACGGCGCAAAACTGGAGGTAACTGTGGAGGGCTCTGTACGCCGGCGCCAGATAGATAAATCGATTTAATGAGTTTTCATCCCAGGCGCAGGCTTCAATCAAATCTCGGCCTGTTTCGTTTCCGGCGTTGGCAATTATTTTGGTGGCTGCGAAGTTAAACTCGTGACTGGGTGGCCACTTGGGATAATGCGTCGCCTCGTCGAACAGCCAGCTTATGTTCGTGTATGTACGATCCGAGCATGCGTCTAGTTTGGCCTGTGTAGTTATAAGGACAGCTTTGACACGAGATACAATACAGCACTCCAGATTGTTTTTCAAACTTTAACCGATCTTTGATTTTCATGACCCTATTGCGCCTGGTGGCTTCGGGACTGTGTGCAATTCCAACACCTAGCTCCGCTCGGTCGCTTCTGAAACGTCCTTGATGTATTGCCAAAAGTGCCATATCGTCGGTGGTGTTGATGTTTGAGTCCTCTGGGGGTGACCGCGTAAGCAGCGACTTATGAATGCTCTCGGATAGCCATTTTGCACAAACTGGTCGCGGAGATAACTGGCCTCACGTGCTCTGTCCTCCGATTTGCCGCAATGAGTTTGGATAGGTTTGAAGAGCGTCTTCACACAACTTCGCTGTGAGCCACCGGAGGGTTACTGTAAAAACTAAAAATCTGTGTTGTGTTCGTTGCCGGCCTATAAACCGTCGTTTCAAGTTCACCCGTAATTTTTTGTCTAACAAGCACATCCAGGAAGGGCAACTTCAGGTCCTGTTCTTCTTCTTGTCTCGTAATTCGAGGTTGAGATTGCAACTCCATTGACGAAGGTGATATGAAGGAAAATAAAGCTGAGGGAGCCGACCACAGCACTACCAGACGATTGCAGATGCAATATTGCCTGTAGAATGAACGCCAACACGGAGCATATGAGGGTCCTGTAGTGTGAACATGCAGAAGACATTTGACCGGATTACGAGGCGGCATCTACACCTAGTTCCGCCGAATTACCTTCACGTACACGTTGACAAAGCCAAGATGACTTCAACAATGATGCAGCAACCCGATCCCACTCTCCCAGGGGAACCAACCGCGAGAGTTCTTAGGAGACAACAACACCGCCGTATTCCCTCATTTCATGCGCTACTTTCAACAACCGACTGCGGGAGATGTAAAACAGTCGGCCGGCCTGCCAATCAACTGGTGAAGGAAATGGTCGCAGCGACTGGAGTGGCGTGAATCTTGCACCTATCTTAGGACTCGCTCCTGCGCAAAGGAAAAATGCAACAGTTCGCTCATCACTACTGACGTTAGTAAACAACATTGTCAGGCTGATATACCAGGAGTAAGCATGGACGGAAATGCCCATATGGTGACTAGAGATGCAGATACGGTGTGAGTTTCAGTGGTGGGCGACAGTTTCACGATTTACATTCCGTAAGCACTTGAAACCTAGTAGGTCCAAAGGATGGCTGAACGCGCAGCCACAATAGAGCAAAGAAAACGTGAATGGAGGACACTGGTTGGTCTTTCGGGGAATCCTATTCCAGAGGTTCTACGCCGAATTCTCTGATTTCTGGCTGGACTGAGATCTGGTGGAGACCTGCGGTCGTAATGTGGAAGAACTGGCATTGCGTCTGCATTGTTGCGGACAATGATGATTAGTGTCTAATAAGTCAAGGTGACCTTCCCATTGCGCTGAGTACGAGGATTTCCGATCTGGGCAAACCGGGACTGCAGCCTGGAAAATTGAGTATGAGCCTCCCCGGTGACTTGGCTGGTACTTAGCACTTGCTTCTGTAGGGGTAACGTTGACATTCTGGCAAAACTCAGTGTGTCTGATGAGGCTAACTAGAGTCTTGAGGGCACATTGACTGTAGGAGCATAAAGCAGGGAGTCACGCGATGTCGGCGTTGGTTCATGGCCTTTTCTATCCTTTGTGTGTGTACATTCGCCATGGGGTCCTCTGTTTGTTTGAATTCGTAGACGGCGGCCCTGGTTTTTCTAGGTTGTTCAGCATGCCTAAGGGTTCCATGCAAACTATTCCCAGCTCTTTTAGTTATGTTAGATGCATTTGAGGTAGGTTTCGTCACCCTTTCAGTGCATGCCCCTAGCGATATCGCATATGAGCATAGGTTTAGCATGCACTCATTAACCACCCCTCATTATGTGGTCAACTCACCGCAGTTAAATCTGCTTTCTTTAGTATGATATGGGTGCAACACAATGCAAGTCATTTCCAGCGTCTGAGCGTTGCGGATCCGTTCCTATCAAATCCGATTTCATATCCTTCATTGTCAAGTTATTTGCGAATGGCCAAACTTATTTGCATGGCCTTGGAAGATTGTTCAGATCTCTGCACCCTTGAGTAGTTTAGCCGGGCTGACCGACCTGTACATCCTGAATTTTATGTCAACTGTGGTGGTTAAAGGTTTTTACACCAGCTTATAATCTTTTAGAATATCAGTGCAAAAAACTTGTACCTTTGTAGTTGAAATAGAACTGTTCATTTCCAACCATTTTTTGTTTTAACTGTTTAATCAAGGGGAAAACAACTTACCGTCCATTATAAGCAAAACACCGATAAATTACAGCATACTTTAACCTTATGAATTTTTAAAATATAAACAGCTGCTGCTCTTACGTCGGTCGTAAATCCGAGAACAAATCACAAACGATCTCTATCGGACCGTGGTGCGATACTCACGGAATAGTCTTGCACGAAATTGGACATGCTTTGGGATTCTGGCATGAACAGAGCCGACCCGATCGCGATGGTGAGTTCGTGAAACATGTTCGCAATTCTCCTGTCAACTCTCACAAAAGACCCGCAAGTGTATACATCGTAGTTAATTTTTTCAATGTTGCATTACAATAATCAGTTTCCATTGCTGAACATGAAACATAAGATGCCGAGCTATATGCGGTACGTCAATTCTATGTGGACAAAGGAGACGAATGAAATAGTGAAACACCCTATTTTTGCGAATCATGGTTGATAAGGTATAGGTTTTCCGGAAAAACAGTGTTTCTACAGCGCATTAATTATTCGTTTTTTAGCAAGACGTGATTACGTAGCCCCACCTGATGGACACAGTACTGCTGGGATTGGGGTTAGGGGTTAGGAATAGTGACTAAGGTTAGGGATTAGGGTTAGGAATCAAAGTTAGGGGTTAGGGTTAGATTTTAGGATTAGGGGTTAGGGCAACTATTTTTCAACTAAGAGCTTTTCTTTTGCATACAACTTCTGGAGCTCGTCGCCTGTGCTTTCCCCAGCCCCACCCACAAAAACCCCTATTACTACCGGTCCCGTATTAGAGGTAGCGGGAGTCTGTTTACCTCAGGTGGAGCTATATAACCAACGCTGAGCGTTTTTTCTGTCTTTTTATGCAATATCAGCGCACGTGGAGATTTTTCAAGACAGGATTTCCTCCGGCAATTGGAACAACTTCGAACGAAAGACTGATACCGAAGTAGATTCGCTGGGCGAACCCTATGATTACGACTCAATTATGCACTACTATGAAGGCGCTTTTGCCAAAGCTGGAGAAAATGAGACGATAAGGCCCACTCAGTGCTGTCCACGCCCACACATTGGTCAACGAATTAAACTCAGCCGGAGTGACATTAGACAGGCGAACATGCTCTACAAATGTCCTTGTGAGTCTTGTAGCTTTGTTTGTCTCAATTGCCAGAGGCTCTCTCTGTTAAATTCGATGTTTATTTGCCTGGGTCATATTGGCCTAGGTTTTATTTAGAGTCGTATGGCAACACGGCCCATCCCGATGGAGTCGAAGGTAGTTTGCTGAGATTTTCCGGTGTTAAAAATTATTCTCAATTCCAATAATGCTTATGGCAACATAGATAAGGATTGTGAGACTTTTAAAAAATGGTTAATTTGGGAGATATCTGTTGCATCTGTCGCAATGCTCTATTCTCGCAGTTTCCAAAGGTCTATAAGCACTGATGATCCTATTATCATATTGCAAGTGTCATTACTACGATACAAAAATTCCATGGAAGAGGAAGACAATTTCGGTCATACGCGAATCTCAAACACAATATTTTTGGGGAAACAGCGTCCTATAGAATTCTCTGTAGAATCGCGGTCGCTATCCTATACATGCCAAATATAAATCACCTTAACATTTAGCCAGGAATCTGACTATTAAAATAAGTCAAGTTTGAAAATTTAACTCTATTGTTGCCATAATCAAGAAAAATTGACATCTTTCCGTCCACTTTCTATTCTTTCTTTGCAATATGCATCTGTTTCGTGCCTGTGTTCCACATAGCTTTCATTCACATTTATCCACTCTGCGAGCATGGTTCAAGTTCTGCCATAAGGCCACACCACAAACCATAGTATAATGGCGTCTTACAATGGAATATTACTGTTTGGTTATTCATTGGATATATAGCTACATGAACTGGAGAATGGGAACCACAAGAAATATAATGTGAAAATTAAAAATGCAATATCATACTGTAAGAAATGTCCGAACGATTTTAGTGTTAAATATTCCTGAAAAATCAGTACAAATTTTCGTTTCTCTCAAGTTTCAGTCACCATTAGTTGACATTCTACTCAGACTGGCTGCTGTTCTTTCCCTCTTTCCTTGAGATGGTTGTGCATGGCGTCCAATTCCACCTGCCGATAAATTCACATAGCATAAAAGAAGGTGACCTTAAAATGTTTTCGATATCTTGGCAAAAATGAGCCATCTTCGAGATTCAATGAGATCTCTGACATGCAATATATTGCGGTCATCCTTGAATATTATTTCTCTGTCAACGACAGGTAGCAGATAGAAATCAATTATATATGTTTACATCCACAATGACAGGGCAGCACTGCCGACAGAGACAAGGGAGAATGGAATGGCCACTTTTGGCATTCTGCCTGTATTATGCGTCGTTGTGTGGCTGCTCGCGGGGTTCTAGAGAGAGCCCCAAGGCTCAACGCGACAATCGAGTTCCGTAATGTGATCCGTGAGCGTCCCCTACAATTATATGCACGACCGTTGTCTGAAGACGAGCTGGGGAACCAGTCTCGAAAATTCACAATAAAGTTTGCTGTTTCCCAAAGAACTTCATCATTCTAATTATATTTCTTGGGATGCCTGTTTTTCAATATATATTTCCTCTCGTCTGACGACGGGTCGGTGTCACCGACTTGAAAATTTACGAGTACAACTCGATTTTCCGAAGAGCCTTCTCTTTTTCATATACAAATGTATATAAATATGGTGAAAGGAGAAGGTCTCCGTGGGACAAAAGTGTTTATTGCGTAAATTTTTGACGCTAGTTTCCCAGGTCGTTGTCAAACGCAAACGAAGAGGAAATGTGAAAGCAAGAAACAGCTTACGTCACGAGTGCACATAAAATCGATACTTGCACGGCGTGTGCGCCGGTAGGCGGCCGCCGTGTATCAGCCTGAGCTGGTTGGCTCCATTCACTTCCATTTCTCCTTCAGGTTTCTGTACACGGCATCCAACTCGATATGCCGGTTGATGCATGATTCATCAAAGTGCATTGCCTCGAGGAATTCTCGGCCTTTCTTGAAAGGACAGACACCGACAATGCGAGCGTTGTCCCAAGCGAAAACGTGTCCGGTGTCCAGAGTATGCATGGCTACCTGAGACAGATGGTCTCACCTCTTTACTGCCAACTGGTGATCATGAATGCGTGTTGAGGCGGATTTTCCAGTCTGGCCACAATAGACGGCAGCACATGCATCACACGGTATCTTGTAGACGACCTCTTTCTTGTTCAGCTAGTTAACCCTATCATTAGAATGCATCAGTTGAGAGCGCAAAGTAGTTATAGGTTTATGCGCCACTCGAATTTGGTGCTTCCTTAAGTGTCTTTCCACGCGTTCAGACACATTCTTGATGTACGGAAGAGTTCGCTAAGTGCTTACTTCATGCGTCTGGTTGAAACTACCCGGCTCCTTCTCCCTTGATTCTCGCTGCCTCATGCATCTGCGTACAAAATCTTTAGGGTATCCATTCTGCGAAAATAATTTGCACTAGTAGTTCAGTTCGGCTCGATAGCCTTCTCCATCAGAACAATGTGTTTTGCTCGAATAAGCAGACTGCTTACAGCACTCCGTTTGTGAGAAATGGGCTGGTTCCTCTTATAAGGTAGAATGACTTTAGAGTAAGTTTATATCCGGTAAACGGATGTGCGTAACGTTCCGTCGACCTTTCGCTGCACGAGAACATCCAGAAATGGAAGTTTGCTGCCCACCTCCTTTTCAATTGTGAAGTGAATTCCAGAAATTGTTGAGTTGATAGTATTGTGGAGCATTTCTAGTTGGTCCTTTTTTACAATAACAAATGTGTCATCCACATATCGCAGCCACAATTTAGGAGTACATAACGAAAGTGCCGTAGCCTCATGTTTCTGCATTGTTATTTCAGCGAGAAAACCAGAAATGGGTGACCCCATAGGGGCTCCCTTTAGTTGCTTGTAGCATTGCTGGTCGAATGAAAAGTTGGTTTCCAAGCATAAGCCAATCAATTCGAGCACAGCGGTGGCGGATACATCAATGTCGTAGCACAACAGGAGGTCCTCTGGGCATTGTTTTGCGAAATCCAACGGAAGTGACGTGAAAAGGGAAACGACATCAAAGGAGACCATTATCTCATCGGCTGAAATTGTGATCCCTTGCAATTTCTTTCGGAATTTTGTGGGGTTTTCTATTTAAGTCTCACAATTCTTCGTGAGCGGATGAAGCTTCTGGAATAACCATTTGGAAATTTCGTAGTTAGGCGCACCGATAAGGGATAAAATCGTTCTGAGTGGCACTATGGTTTGGTGAACTTTAGGCAATCCATAGATCTTCGCAATGGTCGGCTCAATTTTTTTGAACGATTTAGCAATGTCTTCTGACAGTTGTTTCTTCCCTATGGGACGTTTCAATACTTTATCGATGGATAAAGCTTGCGCTTTGGTGGGGTCCGTAGGGAGTGGTTGGTGAGTAGATCTGTCTTCTAACAAAGACAGTATTTTCTCTTTGTAGTATGTTTTGTTCAAATGGCAGTCGAGCCTCTTTTGTCCGCGGGAAGAACGATAATGTTTTGGTCTGTTTTAAGGCCTTTAATCACCTTTTTTCTTCAAGTGATATACGTATATATTATTCGATGGGCGCTCCTCCTCTTTTGCCTTGGGACCCATCTCAGCACCCTGACGGGCAAACGCATAGTGCTTTGTTGGTTAAAATCACGGTTAGGTGTTTGTTGTGAAGCAGGAAGTGTGGTGATGCGACTAGGTTCAGATGCGACCGTGTCAACCGCATGCACCCTATCCCGCACCCGGTATATATGGCTCGGTCGTGACGCGGGCCAGGTGGGAGAGGAGAAGAGAGTGAGGTAGATGCAGCGAAAGTCTGCTATCAGGTGCAAATCACCGTGCTTTCTCTCACAACGCTGTAGAGCACACAGTGGATATCATCGGTCACGACGTTCGAACCGTCAGTAGTTTAGGGTTCAAGCTAAAAAGGCACTGGAAGCGAGCATGGCCATTTCTGTCTAATTAGACGTCATTGCCCATCCACATCGACTTGCATTTTGGGTAACTTTGGGTTCGCAGAATGGTACTAAGCCTCCCAAAATATCGTCATCGTCTTGGCAGATTCATCGGTTCAAACGTGTATAAATGGTGTATACTTCCACCAGACGATTTTTGCAATCAGATCAGACAAGCATAACTGCCCTTATTATTTTCTAAGCCTGTGGACAGACGCTGTTAGAATTCTCCGGCAAGTTTGCGTCTCCAAATGCGAAGGCGATCCGGCGGAGAGCAGATGCCAACGACAGACAACAGGGATCTGAACTTCCAAGTCAGCAAAAATCAGAAGAGGCCATCTTTGAAGGTGCTGGAAAAAGTCAAGAGCTGTCATCTATAAATATACCTCCTTCTCAACGACAGGCCGAATTGGCCAGCTCCGATTCTACCACATTAAATCCAGTGTCCTGTCAATGGAGAATTGCAGCTGCCAGAGGGGAACGCATTCGCCTGAAGTTTACGCATATGGGCATGATTTCGCCGGCAAACGACCCTTCTAATTGCATCGAAGAGTACGTTGAAGTCAGGGATGGGTATCATGCTGGGTCGCCCTTGATTGGTAAGTTGTGGCGTCATGTAGCATGCTACCCAATTTCACCTGTTTTCCAAGCCATTCCACCCTTCTTTGTCTGTTCTTGAAAAGCATCCTTAGTGGATAATTTGCTCGATGATATATCTGTTAATGACGTTTTACTTTCCTGAAAGTTTACCCAGCACATTTCTCGAGATAACACTTGTCAAAGTTCCAGGGAAGTGTACATTCTGGCTTCTTTACCCCCATATGTCTTCTGAAATGAACCATCCCCTGATGAAAGAAAAACTGTAGAGGTATTTGCGGTTGTATCACTCGAACTCTATGTATGTTTAAAGTAGACGTCAACCAACAAAGAATTATAACGCAAAATCTTTAAACAGGTTTTCATAAGCTGAATATCTGACAACACAAGTAGAATTGCATGAGTCTTCAATTTTGGGCTTGAATTTTTGACGAGCTGACGGTCAAAACATTGTGTTTGAGTAGGAGCGGAACAAAGCTGATGAAGAATTCTAGTCACGATGGTGGGACATTGAAAATCAACACCGGAACAAGCGACAATCAGGCGGATCAGACATTTTAGTGTATCCATCTGTTAATCGTAAATACTACGAAGTAACCCGTAGATTAATAGTAGTGAAAATGTGATTCGCAGGTAGCATATCGAAAGAAGAAGAGGCGTTCACGCGGAGAGATTTTCTGGAAGTCTGACATTTCGAGTAGCTACTTCTACGCATCTTCATTGACTAGGAATTTGTGTGCACAGCTCCTATTGTGTGACCCCCTTTGTTTGATGCGTCTTCTGCCAATGCCGCCCCTGTGGACGCATCCGACCCGCATGTCACCGTGACCTAATTCACCCCGCCCTCTTCGATCGCGGAGATAATTAACGGCCCCTATTATCCCGCGATATGAGTGTCCCCCGTCACGAAAATTTGTAAGACCATGCAGGGGAAGGCAAATTAATGTCGTTGAACATCCGGACTCAGTGTACCTGCCGTGCGGCTTGGTCATCGCCTCGACCTACGATCTCAGCGACGTCACGGTTGAATATATGTCCCATTGCGCGGCATGGGTTGCTACTTACCGGCGTTGGGCACAACCTTCGCATGGTCAACTGTTGCTCGTGCATTTGCGTTTTCAGCCGTCAGCCGGTTTCTCCAACGTAGTTGCATTTCCCGCAGCTGCATTTAAGTCAGTAAACAACGGCCGACATTTCCTATTTCGGGATAGGGTCCTTTGGTTGCAAAAGTTGTCAGCGGATTGCTGAGTAAAGCCTGTGAGCAACTCCTTTTCGAGTGGCGCATGGGATCTGGCTCAAAAACGCATCTTCTCATTTGTCCTGCCTACATATCATTTTCGGAATTTTTAAAGAGCATGTAGGTGGAACATTTGTATTGCTATACTAAGAGCATTAAACACTGTAGCCAACAGAGTCGGTCTTGGAAATCATGCAGTCCGACCTCCCCGGTTGTCTATACTCTACATTCTCGATTTTTAGTCCCCCTGTTTGCCTGTTCTTCATACCGAAAGTCCTTATGTTTGTAGGGTGACTACAAAAATCTCATCGCTGCATGCTTAAACAAAAATGCTTAGTTATTGTGAGAAGCAAGAAAAAAATGTCCGTTTGTGGAATATTTGATGCAGTCGGTTAGCCGTGCCCCAATTTTAGGCCCAGGATAGACTCAGATATATCAGGATCTCTAAAAATGTTTCATTATTCAATCAGACCAGGTTGACCCTCCCTACTGAGGTAGTGATCACCAACTATTGCAGCACAAACCTCTGAATTCACCGTCTTGTCTGAATGCACGACATTATCACTAAGCATGCTCTGTTTTCATTATGTAATCGTAGATGCAACTTTTTGATTGACTATAAATAATCACTGAAAGGAATATTATCCTTTTCCTCTGGACAAATTTTAAAACCCCTCCTAGATTTCTTAATAATGCAAAAACAAACTACATAAGAAGCAAATATTACCAAAAAGTGATTATCCACCTGTCGCTTTACTGCTTCTGAGATCCCTTTCATTCAACCAGTCACTGACTTGAAGGGCATGATGGTTTCCAGGACGTCATACTTAAAAAACTCAATGTCGATTGCATATGCCTGCATGAAAGGATGGTTCTCAAATTTTTTAAGTTGCGATGGGCATTATAAAAACAGTGAATTCGAATGATGTAACTTAATTTTTGTTCTTTGCTTCACACCTCAGGTCGCTACTGCGGAAAAAACATTCCACAATCGCTGGTTTCATCGAGCCCAAGAATGCTGATTAACTATACACGGGCCGCAGGTCAACAAAGCACTGGATTTGTCGCAAAATACAATGGTGAGCGCACGTAAAATATGCTTATTATGCACAAAAGTATATGGAAACACCGATAAGCAGTGAACGACAAACATTTTCGAAAAAGCATGCAAAACGTCTTTTTAAAGATCATTCGACATCGAGAGTTATTTTATCGAGAGTATTAGGTGGGGTACTCGAACGGATCATGTCCTATCAGATGAAGTCCATCTCCACAAGAAGTCGATCCTCCATCCCCAGTCAGTATGGTGTATTTATCTACTAAGAAAAAGGAAATTCACGAGGTTAACTTGATTGGAAGCGGATATGCTAATCTCAGTTGCCTGTTGCAATAGAGACCGGGTCATTATAACAACGAGTTTATTTGTCTGAGCTTTCGTACTCGGACAGTAGCTCGTCCAGGGGTCTTTTACGTACAGACTAATCAACATGTTGTTAAAATGAATCAGCTTTAATTTTTTTCCAATTCTGTTTGCCCGACAAACCTCTCCTCCTGCATCATATCATCTCGGGATGCAGACCATCAAAATTGTATATAAATATGTATCAAGTGAATAATTTCAGAAATCACTCAGCACACGACTTGGAGATACATCTCCGAGACCTGACTTTTCGGGGTCAGAACCGAAATTTCAATGAACATTCGAGTCGGAAACAATCAACTACTTTGGAATAACCACGCAATGCCAGTCCTCCAAACAAGTAGCACAACGAGTAGTATGAAATCTATATGGTATATTACCTTAACCATATATATATATTTCAAACGCATTATACAGCACTCCTGACATAGGTACTAACTAGAAGCCGAGACACGTAATTTGCCTATATTTTGCCGCTGCGTGACACAGCCGCAAGGCATTCGGCTTCCTAGTGGTCCACCCCAGCGTTTCCTATGCGGTTTCTGGTAAATGAACTCCTGACAATAATCAAGCGACTGATTTCAAAAATTCAATGCAAGGCGTGAATTCAAGTCTCCAGGACATAATGTTTAAGGGTTAGACCGGACATTTCAATGAGCGTTCGCGTCAAAGACAATTAACTGCTGTGGGATAATCACATAATGGAGTACATTTGCTATAAACCTCACAAGCAACGCTGGGGGAACCAGCGAGCAGCCTAACACCTCGCAGTTGTGACACTCAGCGACGGAAAATTGACGAATTACGTGTCTGGGCCATAATTTGGCACTCTTTTCGGTAGTACGGTATAATATGTTCACCATGTGTATTTCATACTACTCGTAGTACTACTTGTTTGCAGAATGGGCATTACATGGTTATTCCGCAGTAGTTGATTGCTTTCGACTTAGGATGTCCATTGAAATCTCCAGCCTGACCCTAAAAAGTCATGTTTCGGAGATTTAACTCTACGTCCTACACCAAGAAATTTCTTAAATTATTTGTTTGATATATGCATATACAGTAAATAACTGAGACCAATATGCCCACTCCCCAAAGATCATGCCTCCATCTCCTTCGCAAATCCTTTCCTCTGAAAAGCCTCTCCTTTCTCATATCATTTCAGAATGCAGACCATAAAGATTATGTGCATGCATCATCCATAGAAGACATTAGGCGGGTGGCTTACGGACTGATTTGCATTACACTAACATCTCATCCATTTCTTCATTTCCATTATCCGGTGAAGGATTTGCAAAATTCGCACCACATTAACTTCCTTCGAAAAGGCTCCATTGTAATGTGCAAATCACCCCAAGGATATAGATAGATATTAGGGAATTCCCATCTAAATGGACTCAGTGGTGACTCAGTTTTAAGAGCCGCCATCCAATTATGTTTATTACCAGGTGAGAATTTTAAAACACAAATAACCTTGTGGTTGGACTTATTTACCTTTCTATATTAGTGGTTTGCGGCGGCTACATGAGGGCGAAAGAAGGCACGTTTAACAGCCCCGGTTATCCCGATGTCTACTTGCCAAATAGGGAATGCACTTGGAGGATTAAAGTTCCCACCGGATTCTCCGTTAATCTCACATTCGACAGCTTTGAAGTAAGTGCTAATCTGTCCACTTTATTTACTTATCTTGATTGTAACAACAATGACGGAATTATGACACGCAGCACAGATAATGTGGCAGTATCGAAAGTATTGGCAGTCGGATGAGGACATAGCGATGTCTGCAGGCAGATCATTCCAAGCTTCAACCACTTTTTTGGAGAAGACGGACTTTCGCGCTTCCAGCCCTGCGCCAATCACATGGGGTTTGAGTGGATGACCGCGGAGGTTCGTTTTGGTTGCTAAATAAAAAACGTCTCTAGATCGAAGAGAGCAGTCCTGACCACGCATGATACGGCATGTGTGTATAAAGTCGTCTCTTTGCTGTTTGAGCAAGACTGGATAAGCGTATTACGGTTGGGAAGTAAGCCTTGTCCACTAACGAGACTTGGCTAACGTCCATTACCATTTTTCGAGACTGTCAAGGTCCATAGCGGTCCAGAGTTTCCAAGTTGGGATAGGAAAACCCAATTGTGGCTGCACAAACGCCCGAAAGGCTTTAGAGAAGCAGACTTCGTCGAAGGCAGGGAGAGTCCGGTTTACAGGGCCAACGTCGCCTACTTGCCTACCTTTGAGAAGTACAGCAACGGGTTAAGTGTAGTCGTGGTCTACACACTCAGGTCCTTAAAGGCGTTTAATTCGTCTAATGGTGTGTCACTTTGGTGGTGAATCCTGCGGTTCGAGATATGGGTCCACCGACTCTCAGAATGTTGCAAGTAGTCACAGTAAACACCGAAATTCGGTCCTGTGACAATTTTTCCAGCCAATTCAGGCTTGCCTGCAAATGCTCTTCGTCGAATTTAGTATGAATGTTCTCCAAAGCTTTTCATCATCGGTGAGTACGGCAACATCACACTTACGCAGCAGTTGGTGTATATAATAAAAAAAGGGTAAGACCAAGGA
>CACRXP010000336.1:436447-454441 GCA_902702965.1 Spirometra erinaceieuropaei | reverse complement strand
CAAGGTTTTGCTGCTAGGTTCGCGACGGGTAAGTGCCTCAAACTTCACTTATGATGAAATACAATTGAACTATGGACTTTCATCATTAGGAGGTTGACGTTATGCAGAGCTGGTGAGATTCGAATTTTACGCATTTCAGAATACCATACACATAACAAAATCTTAGTGAATTAGGCGCATCTGATTCATTTGGAGGTCTTTTTACAATTCACACAAGGTGTTTGGTAACATGATATTTGGCTTACCAGGCAGCTTGGAAATTACGGTTTGCTAACATCTGTAATCAATGAAATGGGTGAACGCTTTGCATATAACGAATATTGTACTATAATTTTCCTTTTACTTCATCGCTTGATTAGTAATAAATATATCGATGCATGATAGAAATCCAAGAATGACCTTGTTCATATTATTTCGACAAGAAGCGTCCTTTAAATTTGCACATAATGGAAGTGGTACTTCATGCATTTATCGTATGACCAGCAATATGTCTGCCAATAGTTAACTGACTAATTACCAAGCAAAACCACGATAAATTAGGACCGTAGTATAGGGAAAAATGGTCAAAATGGCGTCGAGGTTATCTTATAAGGCGAGTTTGAGGAATCCAATTCACGAGGTGCCTACGTCAGTCCTTCATCCTCCGGTACATTTTAGGGTGTTGCGACATAAACCTCCGACTACGCGTTATAATAATCTAAGAAACGTCAGTCGAAAATCGACCGCTGAGACATAGGTATACAAGATTGGCGATAATCGGAGGTTTTCGGGTGGAAACTACAAGTAAGCAAATCACAGTCCCACCAAAGCGAGGTCCTAAAGATATCGAAGAAATTTCGTTGCTCGCCAAAGCTTATCAAACGCTGAGGTAACTGTGCAAAGTCGTGCGATGGACCTCGACGATAATGGCAAGACGTCCTTATACTCAATACAGTTATCCATAGTCAGTAACATGACCGCTCAAACAATTTAAGCATCGGGGAATAGCAAGATTGCAACTCGAACATTGGAGTGTAACGTGCTCTACTAATTTAAAGTAAGTAGTGAGTAACATGAGATAATTCACGAGTTCTCTTCGGCCGCATTATAACACCGGAATAGTGGTGCAGTAATTAAACATTAACTTTAATCTCTAAAATGGGGAGATAATATTTTTCGACTTAGCTTGGAAAAGGTCGGTAATTCCCAACAAGGTTGTACGGTGCACCAACATAAAGTTGTCTTCGATGCTAACAAAAAATAACTTTTAAAAAATCTTGTTTTGAAAGGAGTGATCATTCTCACCTATTCTGCTGAATTTATATGCATGCATAAAAGGACTAGATGCCTATGAGACTTCTTATCTCCCAAGCTCCCCTTGCCAAATTGGACAGTTGCACAACCACAAATCACGGTTGTGAACAAATCTGTGTGAACATACCGGGAGGTTTCAAGTGTCAATGCTCTGAAGGCCAAAAGCTACTTCCGGACAGAAAGACATGCACAAGTGATACGAATTTTCTTATCTTAATTGTGATTTTTCTGCTTAAATTATTTGACAGTTCACTTAGCATGCTTCTCTGATATCCAAGGAATAGAAAATGGCCTCAGTCATCCAAACACAGACCTACGTCCTAAAGTCGTCTTCCCCTCCATCTTGTTAATAGTTTTTTATCATCTCAATTTGGACATAACAGACAAATGGCATCGCGTATAATACTCACTTGCCAAATAGCCAACGGTGTCAAGCAGTCTGAACATGATGAGAGAATTAAAATTGCATAGCATAAATAAGTTTGATACTTTGTAATTGTTCATTCAAATGAAGGAAATAAACGACAAATCTACAAGTGTAAAAATGTTAATTTCACTGATGCATTTTCTTCTAATAGTGGATTGCGGTGGTCATTTGAATGCGAACCAAGGCACCATTACTAGCCCCGGTTACCCGAAGGAATACCCGCCAAACGCCAACTGCACCTGGTTGATCGAAGTTCCCTATGAATTCTCAGTTGTCCTCACATTTGAAAGTTTTGAAGTAAGTGTTAATTTGCACTTTAATTCTGGCCTAGCTGCTAAACGAGGGCGAAGTTGTTACAAGCATTACCTAAGATGTCATAACATGTCATTTATTTAAACACGTCTGACAGCAGCAAAGGTCAGTCGCGTTAAATGGCGAAATATGCGAACATTCTTTGCGTGCCGCTACCATTACAAAGCCACAGTAGGTGGGCTTACGCATGAAATATCGAATAGAATTCCAAAAAGGTTTCTCGTTCCGAAAGGATTAATATAGAAAGGTTGTAAGAATCGTCATTCTGCGGCGTAATTCTATAAAAATTCAGTTACCTCTGCATGCCGACATTTGAAAAAACTTCTCTTCCGTTGCATCCAAAAGTATACCCTGTAAAAAATGGCCACTTTAACAGCACGCATTTTTCTCATTGATTTTCGATGCCCTTAAAAATTCAGTCATTTTTTATGAAAATCACGTCCAAAGCACATCCATTCTCTTGCTTATTTGGTACAAAATTACGTCTTCGTCCAATGTTATGCTAGAAGAAAGGGTATGATTCGGTTTTCAAAACGTTTCTTATTCCCAAATAATTTTGAACATCAGGTACAGTTACACTTGCATTCAGAGTTTCAAAATTACAAGCCGTTTGTTATCCGCGTACGGTAAACCATATATTCCTCTACGGCATAAAGAGGAAATAATATAGGGTTCATAAAATGTTGCAGTGAATTTGATCCATATTGTACACATTGCAAGCCACATTGGTAAATGCGGAGACATGACGACCACTTAACGGAATTAAAAAATCCCAGAATTAAAAACTTTGCCCATCTTCGAGTATAAAATTGGAAGTAGACCTAATATTCTTCCGGATGAGTATAAGAATAAGCATTTTTACGCATTTTTACCATTAAATATAATTGAATATTTAAGGACGTTGAAAATCGATAAGAAAAATGCATGCTATTTAAGTCGTTATATTTTTGGATACAGCCGGAAAAAAATTTGTTTGAAAGCCGGCCTGCAGATCTGACTGAATTTTTATAGAATTTCACTGCATGATGACTAGTTTTACAAATACACTTAATTAATCTTTTAGAAACGAAAACACATTTCCACAGTTCGGTTGACACTTCATGAGTTAACCCACCTACTGTATATATGCTTTGTATTCTCAGATGCAATTGGGTTTTGCGGTGTACCTCAAAGGACTCAAATATCCGCTTACATATAATGCCGAGAGCGCCATCTGGTCTGCATATTTGGAAGTGTTTTTAGCGTGGGTTTATTTTGATTTTAACATTTCATCTTATGTGTGTATACTGCAACGGCGTCAAGGTAGGAATTTATCATGTGAGTTCGAAACGAAAGCATGTGGTCTGCGAAGATTAATGATCACTTTTTAACTTTGCGTTTCATAGCTCGGGGGACAGTTGGACTGTCTTAGCGATTACGTAGAAGTACGTAATGGATTTTCCGAATATTCACGGCTGTTGAGTAAGGTCTGTGGGACTGACCTACCATCACCAATAAGGTCGACATGGAACACAATGACTCTGCGTTTTTTCACGGACAATGCCATTTCTGGGAAGGGTTTCAGAGCAAGGTTTGAAAAAGGTAAGATCTCCCATAATACACAAGCAATTAATAATGTCGCATATGTGTTCTTTGGCCATTGGGAGGTGGCAGTCATGAAGGGTTCGCAGTGTCTGAATTCAACACATTTCATAATGACATCCACACAGTCATCCCTAGGCTGTTTCATGCGTCCATCCTATTGCGACGTCACTTCTGTCAAAAATGTTCCAAAATATTCGGTAGTGCCATGATATAAGGATGAAATCCCTTTTACCCACTTGCATTACAATGTGCAAAAAATATGCGTTTATACTTTTAAGACGTCAAAAATGACAGCGTTTTTTCGGGATTTGCCAACAGATGAAGTTATACACGTCTAAGCATTTACAGGTTTTTAGAGGCGCAGCCCTTTTTACGCGATTGCGGTATTAGGTCCAGCAGCAAGTTGCGTATTTTCCCATCCGTATCACTGTTGTTTGAAGATGTGATTATCTCGCTGAGAGGGCGGGCGCAGTGGATCCAAGCAGTCATTATGACAACCCTTTGGTCAGCCAGCTTATTCTGAATTATTGCGGTTCAAATATCTCCCAGTATGTTCAAGACGCGATTTGTACATCATCAGTCAAGTATATCCCGCGTGCACTAAGATGCCTGTTTAATTCAGTTAAATGCTGTCATTCCTGCACAGAGACCTGTGTAACTTTCCAAAAATAACGGTGAACTATCACAGAATGCAGTCCATTTTGCCACTTGTATGCTTGGATTTTCATCTAAACATGTCAGGAATTATTTGGATTGCAACGACCGGCCCTGCATATTCGATCTCAATGCTTTCTGCCTATGTATCGTTTGTATTCAGTGATGTATAGCAATTAGCGTGTTAGCGTTAACAGTCTTTTGTGGAAGATGCACTGAAAAGAGGACATGCGAGATCAGGTTTAAAGCCTGTAGAACCGAAATCAGTCATTGCTACCAGTGCCTAGAATAAGTTAATCATATTTTCCAACCACGTTTCTATGAGGTCAATTTTTTAAACTTATTCGGCTTAATTAATCGGGAAGAAATAAACACTTAAATTGGGGTCAGTTGGTCGGAATGGATCCTTATAGGTCACTTCCGAAAATTCACATGAATGTTACACACGACGGTTGTGAGCTAGACTGGGATGACAGCTTAATATCCATCAGTGGAAGACAAACTAGGTAATTAATCATTGTGCATAAGTAAGCAGTCTGGTACAAAAGATGCTATTTAAAAGGCAAGGCAAGAGATTCAACAGCGCAGGACTGGCGAAAGATGTGCGTCGGCTGTAAATAGCACATGTGCTGCCACTGCGAGTAGTAAGGCATCAGTAGAATGACGAGATAGTGTAGCTCATTGTGAACTATTTTATCTTCCTAGTTTTGCCTCCCAAAATGGACAGTTGTGCAACCACAAATCACGGCTGCGAACACATCTGCGAGGACATTCCGGATAGTTACATGTGTAAGTGCCATGACAACTACGCTCTTCTTCCGGACGGAAAAACTTGCAAACGTGAGTTGAGGATCATTGTTTTAATTGTGGCACGCGTTATCTATTACTGTGTGATATAATTCACGAAACAAGATGGCGATAACTGAGGCAATTAATTTTGGCCAGTAAATTGTTGCACATTTTACTTATTTGTCAAGCCTATTCTGGAGAATGTCCTTATTGCATGTCGGATATGTTTAAACATAATTTTATCAATCAAATTTTCTGTAAATTTCGGTGGAAATGTACATAAGCTTGTATTTTGTGGGTTTCCTTTACTAACGACTACCTTTAACCAAGTTTCCGCATCCGCGCATGTTGTCCTGGGATTAGTGAGTAGCCGAATCACGAGTTTTATCAGACGGAACTTGTCCCTTGAGTCGAGTGAGGTTAAATATATTTAAGCAGGTCGTCTTTTAAAAATCAGGCATTTTATCAGTTTTCAGAAACCGCAATTGCAAATCAGTGTGAAGTCACGCCCTATAGTGAAGAAGTAGCTGTAAGGAACACTTCTGATATGTCCATGTCATTTGTGAATACTAAATAACTTACCGTAAAAGGCCCTCCACAAATCGGCTATGCTGGCGTTTAAGAACACGGTCTAATACGTTTTGTGAGGAAAAATTTTCTATTACGCGTAATTTGTAGATGCAATGGGCAGAAAATAAACTGTTTTGAAATACTTGAGTATTAATGCGGTCACGCTGTCATGCGTCTTAAATCATTAAAAAAGGATGCAAGGGATATAAAATGCAGCAAAACGGCCTCAATATAAATAAAAATGACTTTTCCATTTGCAGAAAAAGGTTTTTGGTAATTTTCAGAGAAGTGAAAAGCTGGTGATGCGTCCCAACTTTTAATTTGCCTTAATCTTGGAAATAGATGAAAGACGCAGACATCGATCAACGAAATGCCTCATAAGACGCTCTTTAAAGAAGATGATTAAAAGGGAGGGTTGCATCACGGACCTTCCTTATGGACGGTTATTTTTTCTCAGTGATGACGTTTCGTGTTTGAGTCAGTCCACAAATATGATGTAAAACGACCAGTTGCAAATAACAGAATGTCAGAGAAATCACAAGTTCCATAAATTACTTAAAAAATTCCTTACTTAACGATATTGATAAACATATCGTGCAAAATCCATCTTTATGGGCAATGGATCGTAAATCGTTAAGTATTTGCTGCTATTCCAGGGACAATCCGAAGTTAGTGGTGTTTCAACATAAGATATAACCATACAGAAGTTTGATGGAAGGATATTATTCTTAACGGACACAAAATGGCGGGTTTAAGATTGTGGCTAAAAATTCTATCGAATTTATTGGCTACCGACCAATCTGTCAGCTTTAGGCCCTAGGAAATTTTCATTTTTCTGATGACTCTATCCGCTATATCTAATGGAAACATTTTTTCCTTGATCAATATGGATGATGTACGTAAAAACATTTTAGAATCCAGGCCTAAACTTTCTGCTTTAGGAAAACTGCCATACTTAACGTTACATATATTTGGGAAGGTCAATTAAGTACAAACTTCAGCAATACATGATTTTCAGGCTTTGTTACGGTTGCACTTAATTATTTACTTGTCTTTTTGAAAGAACATTATTTATAGGCGATATAAGCTCAAATTTTGTCAGTTAAAACGATTCTTTTATGAACTTGCAATTTTTCGCTCTACCCTATAAGTATAAGTTCAAAAAATCGTAAAATATTGGTTTTCTTAAGATAACAGTTGTGTTTGCAAGTTGATTCCACCATTAGCATCAGACAGAAAACCAATTTTTAAGCCCAAAAAGCTCTGTAAGGTAAATTTCTCGAATGATAATTGTTCTCCTTCCGAAAAACACCATTTGATGCGCAAATGAAGCCTAGGATAGATATTAGTAAAGGATATTGATGATCCTTTCGGAACGTCCATTTTCGTTTAAATTTATGAATATAATGTTTGATATAATAACGTGGACGCAATTTTTCCCATAAGGAGGACATTTCCTCGAAGTGGCTAAATGAGCGAGCAAAATGCACACCGTTTGAGATGTCCGACAACTATCCCACATTAAGTTTGCGCATCTGCGCATATTTATCTATGAGGAGAGAGTGGTCTAAACATGAGTTTTACCAAACCGAACTTGCCGCGCGTTAAAAGTGTTAAGAAGTTGATAAATGTGATCACTGGAACAAAAAATTTATTGGCTTGACGTTTTGGATTCTCACTCGAATGCATCATCAGAGGTGGTCGCAACTGTTATATTAAGAGATTAGTTTTTTTTTTTTGATTTTTAAAAGTTGTACTGGCAAGTCTGCAAATTCTCACATTCGATTCTGTCATCAGATTTCATGAGATAAGTCACGTACTGTAAATACTACATCCGTAGAGACACAAAAACCATGATTTCACTAATGCATTTCCTTCTAACAGCTGCATGCGGTGGTCATTTGATGACGGACAAAGGCACTCTTACCAGTCCTAATTATCCGAACAAATACCCGCGAAATATAAATTGCACTTGGGTGATCGAAGTTCCCGTTGGATTCTCAGTTGTCCTTACGTTCGACAATTTCACAGTAAGTGTCGATTTGTCTTTTGCAAGCGTTGCTTTGATTGCGATAATTGTGCGCATATGTAGCAGGACTGATGACAGCAAAAGGTGGTCACGTTAAATCCTGAAATATGTGAAAATGGTTAAGGTGATGCTACCCTAAGTAGTACGTTGCGAAGTTGAAATCAAATATCGGCTGGCATATAATTTCGGAGGGCCGTCTGCTCAGCATATCTGGAAGCGTTTTAAGCGTAGTTCACTGTTGGCTTCATAATTTCTTGTTGTTCATTTTGACTGGAAAAAATTTGAGGCGAGCGCTGTAATGCTGTCTAAGTGACAATGTTTCATATAAACTCGGACTAAAAGTATGTAATCTGCGGACATTGATTGTCGCCTTTTGGCCTTGCATTTTATAGCTTGAGGGATATATTAACTGCCCGTACGACTACGTTGAGGTGTTCGATGGACCTTCGGAATCCTCGCCATTGTTGCTCAAGATCTGCGGGCTCGAGGTACCACCAAGCATACAGTCAAGTCATAACACGATGGCTGTGCGTTTTATCACTGACGACCACCACGAAGAATACGGTTTCACAGCAAGTTTTGAAAGAAGTGAGTTCTTTTAAAGGACACAAACAATATATTCTACCGTATATGTGTCTTTCAGGCGTTAGGATCCAGCGGTCATGCAGGGTTTGTAATGTCCGACTACGTCAGAATCTCATCCACACAGTCAGCTCATAAATCCCATAAATAAAACAAATAAATCCTTAACACCTACGCTCACCATAATTTGCGAGAAATGTGCCTTAACACTTTAATATGCAAAAAGCGCCTTCTTTGAGGCTCTGTCAGCAAAAAGAAGTATTTAGGCCTGAAAATGACCAGGAATTCTCCATCACGTCAGTTTTTACGTGATTGGCGGGAATAAGTCCAGTAGCTTACAGGTTTATTGGATAAACCTGTTGTGTAGATATACCCGGACACATTACTCTTACGGCTATCTCACTGAAGCAGCTAGTGCAGAATCACAATGACAGGCCTTTGTCGGCCGGGTTATTCTGAATTATTATTGGGCAAATAGCTCCAAACATGCGCAAAATTTGCTTGGTACATCATCAGTCCCAAGCATTTCGTGTAAACTAGGGTGCCCGTTGAAGCCGATCAGGCGCTGGCATAATTGTACAGCGCCTTGGGCAGTCGTCAGATGGGAGGGCCGAAGAGCCCTTGTGTACAATGCGCGGCTGTCATTGGTGTATGTTTTATTTCCGCAAACCAGACAAGGTCCAGTATTGCGGCACGAGCGAACATTATGAAATACTGGACAACATTGATTGCTGAATTTTCCACATTTGGCGGTCTTTTCAGCTGTGCTCTGCGACGCCCAGTATTTTGAGCGCGTTATTATTTTTTTGGATTCCTTTAAAATCGCGCACTTTAGTTCTTTATACCTCTGACCTTTGTTAAATGACTTTGACAAATCCTAGTTTCTGCTACCTTTAAACCTAAATTAAATATATGTTTCCTGGCTTGTTTTAAAAATATTGTTGTGATTAGTCCGCATAACTGGTTTATTTCCATCCAAGGATCAATTACTACAAGACCTTTTTATATTAGCATGTAAGATTTTGAATAATATTGAGTTCGGACCGATGATAAAATAATTTTTTAATCTGCTAGTTTCCGGAAATATCGTTGGCAAATTACTGTCGCCATTTCTTCTCTAGTAGGTATACATATTGCAGAGGTCTTCAGAATTCTGAGTGACATAATTTAGAGCCGAATCTTTTGTAGTTTGCTCTCACGTAGACATTTACAATTCATTTCTAGAAAATTACAAAGCCAACATTTCAAAACTGGGGTGTAGTCTAGAAAGTACACACGGAACAGTGGGATACCGACTGATGAGCCAAACCCCTCGCCGTTGTGCCATTTAGTGGCATACTATAGATGAAACGCCGGCCTGGACTTTCGTTAGTTACTATGTTGTCAAGTATGGTATACCGAGCTACCTTATAGGACGAGTGTGACGTAACTACGATTTAAATTCATATATATCCACAATATGATGGTTGAAAAAGGCGAGGCCAATTGGCCGCCATCAGCCAGCCATGCCCAGCCCTAAGGTTTGAATCTGTGTTTTGTCCAACTCTCTGACCTTTAAACCACCTACCGGTTGTGGTCGGCCACGTAAAATACTCATACCATTATGACTTATACTCTGCCTAGAGTCGAAAAATGAGTAAAAATCATAACGAGACGATAAGATGCCGTAATGAACTCTGTGAGAGCTCTCACCGTAACTTTTAAAAGTATTTCATTTACATAATTTAGGGTATCGTTAAATGCGAGACATGAAGTTAAATATCCAAGGCGTTTAGGTAAAAGACAATCATCTACTCCGGGAAAACCACACAATGTCCATCCTCCCAACAAATGGTACTACTAGAAGTATGATTTTATATGACGAATAGTTATACCGTACTCTCGAAATAGGTTCTAGCTTAAAGCCTTGACGCGTGTTTGGCCGAGGTTTCTCCTAAAGCATGACGTCGCTGTAAGGGATTCGGCGTTTTCTTGTTTCGCCGAGCGCTTTTCATGCGGTTTTTAATGGGTGAACCTCAGAGACTAATGGACATGCATATATAGAGTGAGTGACCGACCCCATGAAATTTCGGCCGAAAATTCGAAATGCGTTTTTGATTAGGAAAGACTACTTGGATGGGGTTTGTAATACTGACTAAAATGCGACATAATCCGATAATATTTCGGACTTGACATGGTATCAGCTTTTGAATACACTTTCTTCCGGCCTCGACTGGAAATCGCACTTGGTAAAAAATGGCTGGTTAAGTAGCGTGCATTTCTCACGTTGATTTTCAATGGTCATATAAATTGATGTTTCTTCTAGAAAGGACATACATACAAATATGCTTTCTCTCACGCACGTGATGGGAATTCACGTCAAATTTCCATTTCCTACTCGAAAAAGGAGTATAATTATTTTTTATAAAAGCTCTCTAATTCTGGAATAATTTTGAGCATTAGCAGCCGTTTCAGTAGCATTTAGTAATTTCACGGTACATGCTTTCTGTGTAGGGAGTATTATATATTTTTCTATGCCTTTAAAAGATAACATATAAAGTACATAAAATTGTGCATTGGATGACGACTGTGTTGTGAATTTCATGATTAGCAGTGGTAAACAGGCAGGTACGATGCTGCACGAATGGCCATTTCACGGTCTTAAAAGTCTCATAGTTAAAACCTCCTTAAAACCTAACTATACTTTATCTTTGAATATAAAACATAAAGAGGGCATGAGTCTTTATCAGGCTAGTAGACAAATATTTTCGCTCATGCTTTTAAAAAATACTTGAATTTAAAAGACCATCGAAATTGATGTGATAAGTACATGCTACTTAATAGCCATACCGTGAATTAAAAAGCCAACAACCTGCAGAGTCCGAAATATCCTCGGATTATGCTGCAAAATAATCAGTATAAGAACCCCACCTATGTGATCCTTCCTAATCTGAAACGCATTTAAGAATTTCGACTAACATTTATTGAGATCAGTCACTCACTGTAAGGAGGGTTCGTCAGGTGACCGATTTTGTCTCTGATATTGCGATCGTGGGGCGTTCCTCCCCTACAGATATTAATCTGGGGATTGCAACCAGCAGAGCATCGAGTTCTTTGACGTCTAACCAGCAGGATATGCATTCGAAGCTCAACTATTGCAATTCTGGGATAAGTTACGTCTGACTGACTACGTAAATTTTCCTGGATATGACGGACAGTAAAATTTACCAAATACAGATTTTATCAAACCCTGAACTCGTTACGGACACTATTTAAGAAAAAAACAGTCTCTGCAGATTAATCACGTATCCATTTAATAACTGATAGGTATACACATTGCAGAGGTCTTCAGAATGTTGAGTGACATAATTTAGAGCCGAATCCTTTGTAGTTTGCTCGCATGTGGACACATTTATCGGTGAAAATAGCACTAAACTCATGGTTGGCACCGATGTTAGAATAATGGTGCCCGCCTCAGGCGCCCCAGTCATTGTTGCCCAGCTAGCCCAAACTCTAGCCGTGGATAATGTGAAATTCTAAACCGAATTCGTTGGTCAATCTGTTGTTAGCACATCGCTCTTCTTTTCACCAAGAGGCCAGTCGTCCGGCCGGTTTCGCTTTTTATTACCAAGAGTAGGTTTTCGCGAGCAAGGTTTCCCCTAACCTACCCGCAGGAATCCGTCAATTAGTTCTGATATGTGTGTGGCACAAGGCAGATGTAGAAAACCCTGAGAACAGGTGTTCCAAAATCCACATATTGTAATAATTCCAAAGCTGAAAAAGGCGCTCCTGTTCTAGCAGTCTTGTGCACTCGTCCAATCATGAGAACGCACTGATGTTTCACTGTATTGAAAAGTAAAAGCGCGATACAAAATATACTTATTTGTGAAACTTATTGCCTCAATTTTGCCATCTTAACATTTGTTACCTAAATGCGCCTTGGCCGGACTGTGGTGCGCGCAGACTCATTTATCCATTTCTATCCCTAGAATCTACCAGCTTCACTCGTCTGCTGTGATTCCAAATCGGAAATACTACACCGATGGAAAGTAAAGACGACGTACTCACTAATGCCTTTTACATAATTTTAATTGGTTTTGGGGATTTCAAGTGATTTGACTAATAATTACTACGACGTCGGGTGTGGGATCGGCAGTTAAACATACTGATTAAATATTTTTTGTTCAGATCTAATAAAATCAATCATGTATTGATATATATCCTGTTTTTCTTTATTCTTTGCGTATCTTTCCAACCGACCCGCAAACAGCAATCGAATAGTGGGAAAGGGTGAACGATCAGTCTTTAAAGTGATTCATTAAACGACCTGAGCATTTATTGTGTTACGTTATTGGAAAAATTGACGTACTGATTATGTTCTCAGTATATACATCATAGTCCAATAGGCTACTAAAGACGCCGCTGAGAGTCAAAGACTCAGTCCTCCTTTGTGAGTGGTCGTCATTCACTTCTGGCCTACTCACGGAACTGGAGACTGGAAACTCAAAAGAAGGTATTTTTGAGCATTGCGTTACAAACCAACACATCCACTACCGTCCTAGATCATGACATGCGCGATTTCCAGGCTTCAAGACCATAGAGGAGTGATTTTTGCTAGTCATATCTGTAATCATTACCGCAAACATCACAGGCTAGGGCCTGTGGTAGCACAGTTTATAACTTTGAGACGTTCGTAATTGTGAGTGATTATGAAACGTCCGATATTCAGCTCTGTCGAGATGGCCCTGTAAAAATCGTCTTTAAAAAGCAAACAGATATGATCAGGTCGCGGATTTAGAGTACGCTCGGAGGACGTGTGACATAAATGAATACAAAAAACTGTCTGGCGGTCTGTTCGTAGAGCGACAGGTACCTGGCGAGCTGTTTAAACTCAGTATCAAGCAAATAGAGCATCAGCCACCGAATGGCAACTAGGCAAGACAGTCTGTATACATAACTGTTATTGGGAATCACATGGTCCGCCCGATATCATTAAACCCTAGCACGTCACAGTTATGCAGAGGATTAGCTTTAGAGGACGAGAACAGAAAGATGAAGGTGAGTCTACAACTAAAAAAACGGTCAGACACATCAGCAAAGTGCCCTATCCCAGACTAGAGGACGGCGAAAAGCGATGGCAAAGAGTTGTGCACGTCTGAAAGAACTGGGAAACGAAAGAGTCCGAAAAATGAACAGGCTTGTTTGTTGCTTCGGATGTTTGGCGGAGAATTAGGTTTCCATTGCGAATGTATGACAAGAGTAAGCAGGGAAGAGGGGAGGTGGAGGATCTGTGGCTATGAGACCACTAGGTACACCACGGATTTCCAGCTTTGAGATGACTCACGCTGCCGGCCACTTTGCGAATGACGCCTTGGATTCGAAGTGCCTTTTCCCTCAATGTGCAACACGAAAAATGTCATCGCACACTTTTTCCGGTAAACTGTGCACTCGACCACATTAGAGGCGAACTTTAGTTTATGCCAAAAGTTCACTTCCCAGTAAAATTCTGAGGCAGTTGGTTGGGATAAAACTGGGGAAGATGTCTACATAAATTGACACGAACGTTGTGGAATGTCAGTGGAATGCTCGGTGGCATCAATAAAACTTTGCGGAAAGCAACTAATTTAAACACGGTCAGTGGCACCAAGTACCATTCCAGCAGGGGGGGGGTGGGGGGCAAGGATATGCGGTATGTTCTATCGACTTCATCCTCGTTGGCGCATTGAGAGTTATCCGATTTGCATTGCAACTGTTCGAGTATATGATTCGTAGCTGACTGGTAGGTTGTGGCCAGTCGGGAAAGTCAGGAAAGGTTTCGACAAGTTGAGTTTGGAAGGTCCGTCATACTGGTAAACGAGGCGCTGCTGTTGGCGAACAAATAACAAAGGAGGGTTCTGCACATACTGTGCGTCCGAAACCGCCAGCAAGTGAAACGGTCTAGGCAGATGAGAACGAAATTTTGACGCGTCAAAAGAGGAGATGACTCACCAGATGCAATCGGCTAAAGCAAGTATCAGGAGTGGAATTTCACTGTGTCAGTAAAACTCTCCGCATTGAGAACCTGGATAGATTCGCTCCCGAGCAGTCACGTCTTTACGCATTCGGGGGTCAAACAAATCGGCCCATCAGTAGCATGTTTGTAGTTCAAATTCTATATTTATAGACACTGTGGAGGGCAGGAAAGACTGTTCAGCAGATGGGTGAAGGAAGCAAGGGGCGGTGGCAGGAGGCATAATCACTGAATGCTGTGGTGTCATGGCTAGTAGTAAGCGGAAGGACCTGGTGTTGAAGACCTTTGACATCATCTTTCATGATCGATTCGGCTCGGAGCGACTTATCAGCTGTCTTTGTGAGATCGTGGCCTTGAGAAACATGAAGAAGGAATATGTGCAATTAGGACAAACCGTCAGCCATGCCAGGTCCTCATCCTTTAACGTAAACGAAGACAGATTAGGCCGAAATAGGGATCAGTTCGAAGATCTGCGAGAACGGAGATGGAAGACGAAGGAATATCTTCGAGTAGTATGGTTGAGGCGAATTGTAGTAGTGGTTTTACACTTAGCATCACGTTCACCAGGCCAAGTCCTAAGTATCAAGATGAGTCAGAAGGCAGGAGCCCGAGTTGTCGTTTTAGGCAAGACAAGAATGACCGTGAGGACATCTTAGGAGGAAGTAGATGGGGTCATTATTACGTCAGAGCCGAGAGTGTCCGACGAGGCCTATTCGCGCGCGGCAAGCCTGATTACAGCCTAATCCTGATGGAGAGTGGGCTTTGGGGTTGGTAGTTTACGGCGCGTGAGACCTGCGAGTTGGTGAACGAATCGACTGCCAATGCCGGCGTCTCTGACTTGAAGGGGCACAGTCTTACTGCAGTAGAGAGTGGACGGAAAATACAGTCTCTAATGGATGCGCAAAGTCACCGACGAAGACAGAAGGAAATTGCAGTCGGATTGAAGAAAAAGACTAGGCTATGCGTTTCGCAGTCCAACGATTACGCAGCGGCTGTTTTACGTGACATATGCATCCGTAGTTCCTAAAGTTTTCTTTGGAGACGAACGCTGACATACCCCAGGACGTTACAAAACGGAATACGCGATTAGCCACATACCTCTTGGATTATAACGGGATGGTATTGCAAGTATGCGCACATAGATTTGAAGCCGCTGACTCGTGGACGTTAGTTGGCTGACGTTTCGGTCTCTCGTTCGTACACATCATCAGAGGCAGTCTAAGTATAAAACCCATAAAAGGACGTCGTGGCCGGAATGACCGGAGGATTTATTTATGCACAGTGACTGTAGCGCTATCCTGTCTGTCTTCTATTTCACCCAGAACCTAGTGTCATACTGTTTGGAGACATCGATCACTCAGTATTGTTTACGTGGACTGTCGACCGGCATACTGTGCAAACATTTGTTAAATTGATAAACTGGTCCTTCTCTGTGCACCCAGCATTGCGGTCCTGCCTTCCATCGATGATTAACAATTTGAGTTGTTTTTGACAGGCCGTCTTCTGAAATAAAATGCTTCATATTTTAGTGTAAGCCCAAGTGCATATTATGATATACAGCGACCGATTAACTGTGGAAGTCATAATATTAGTGTTGAAGGCCACGTCAGCAAGATCTTATTTCGTGGCCGTACCTGTTAGGGGTTATGGGCTTGGCTTAGAGTTTAGGCTTAGGTGTTAGGGTTAGGGGTTAAAGGGTGGGGGGGTTAGGTTTATGCACCCTATTTTCACTGGTCCCGTGTGAGAGGTGGCTGGGATTGTGTACTGCATGTACGGCTACTAAATAAGCTCCGACCGCCACGTCTGTAGACTGCATATGCAATGAACGACTAACCAGCAAATTCTTTGAATTAGTCGGATGACCATCTTAAGCATTTTTGGGATTTTTGTCATTCTGGAAAGTTAGCTCAAGGGGTATTAACGGAGATATAAAGTGATGGTGTTGGGCAAAATTTTGAGTTCAAGTTTACTAAAGTTTGAGAGCTCAAAATCTGCTGTTGTATCTATAACTTACTAAGAGGATAGGCACAAAGGAAAGTTGTTCAAATTATCCATTGCACACGCGTAGGGATAGAGGAGATAATTCTATAAAGAGACCATCTCTAGTACGTTAGCCAATGATGGATATTTGAAGACCAGCTAAAGAAAGGGCCGAGTTTAGTGGCGTCCTGAGCGGTGTCGTAGAACACTGTCCCTCCGGTCATGCGAGGCATGGCAGAATGCGGGCCAGTATTTGAATAGAAGTAGGTGAACACTTTATTGACGCTCTTTCGTGGCGCTTAGAGTTCTCGGTAGTATAAAGTAGGATTTATCAGATGAACAAAACAGAAAATTGGAAGAAAATCAGATGATTTCGCACATAGCCGCTAATGCAGGACGTAAACCAATAAATAGAGCTCCTAATTTTTACTCAGATCTGCCAGTCAAAATCGACCAATCTGGAAGAACGTGAGGCTATCAGTACGTTTTATGGCATGGGGAAATAAGAAAAATTTCTATTTGACTGTATTTTTTCCGTGCTGATCGCCATTTTCATTTGGTGACTTACCTCAAGATTTGTCAACCAATGTTCCAAACTATGATTTCCGATAGGTACACGTACTTAGAATATTTTATAAAACAGAATATCGTGCCTTGCAATCCGAGAGGATTTTGGTCCTGTCAGTAAACTGATTTTAAAATGCGCGTCGTTACGAACTTCTGCATACATCTCGCCTAGTAGAAATGATAATTAATGCAGCAAAGGGCTTTTCCATTAGTCTTCGTTGTCCTTGTAAGTCCGATTATGTCCTACAATAAGTATGGAGACAAATATTATTTTTTGCTTCATTCATAGTGAAACGTGTTTTCGTCATTTTTTTCTTGTCAGCAGATATGCTTTCATTGAAAATAATTCATTTCAGAAATGCATTACGGCCCAATGTGACTTTACACATGACTTAATGGTTTACTGACAACATGTTCCTTACTTTCGACTTTTTAAAGACCGCACACTGCCCTATGTTTTCATAAAGACATCATATAGGCCCCTTAACACTGCGCAATTGATATAAACTATGATATACAAAGCAACATGGACGTTCTTAAGCCTGCTGATCGGATGATGCTTGCATGAACATTTTGCGACATTAAAGATGTCGTAATTTGAATACTTTAATCTGTGAACTCGACAATTTGTTAGGCATCAGATTGATAAAAATGTTGGTAATTACAGAATTCATGCGCAAGGATGCATTTTGTGCATGTCTCTACAAAAATATGTCACTTTCTAGCGAGGTTAATTTATACTGGAGACCAAACTTGCGACTCAAAACAGCTGGAAGAACCGACGGAGAGGATCATCATTACCTGCTTGATGGAAGGTGCCTTTCAAATGTGACCCAACAAAAAGATCTTGGGATCAACATTTTGTCGACCCTTAAGCCTTCCACTCAGCGCGTTAGGGTGGCCAAAACGGAAACTAGTGTTCTCTTTGCCATAAAACGAAGTTTCATAGACGTAGATAAAGAATTATTTGGAAAAGTATATGGAGCATTCATCCGTTCGCACCTGGAATATGAAATCCAAGCGTGGCGCCTCTGGCTAAAAAAGACTATAAGTTACTAGAAAGAGTTCAGAGGAGAGCGACAAATGTTGTGAAAGGCCTCAGGACTTTACCTTACAACTGCCGACCTAGTGAAATTAAACTCTTTCCTCTTGAGTACAGGCAGGTTCGGGGTTTATCTCATACAGGCCTATCGGATATTGAGGAACCGGTACTGTGCC
>CACRXP010000336.1:403662-427048 GCA_902702965.1 Spirometra erinaceieuropaei | reverse complement strand
AGTGAGTTCTGAAAGAACGATCGGTGATTGCTCCTCTACCAGTAAACATCGTTCTACGAGTTTTAGTTCTCTTCACACAAACGGATGGGCGTTTTCGCTTGCAGAACAACCTAATGTGCAATTGTGCAAAAAACTGGAACTTGAAGCCCGATGTAGCCTCTTTTATAGCGATTTTCGACTATGTGCTTGGGACGCTTAACGGCAAACTGTACACGATTTTTTGTTAGCCAGCCGTCCCTGACCAGATACAAGTTGAGAATTAACATTGTCTCTAAACGCGGTTGAAATTTTCATCTATTCAAAAAATCTGCTATTTAATACCCGGATAAGTCGTGTACAACACCTGCAAACGGGGCGCCTTGTTTCTTTAGCCACCGCCGACTACTCACGTCTCCGGTCTTCTTGACCATGTCTAAACGCTGGGTCGGGGTGGTGAAGGGGATATAACGGGGGGGGGGCGGGGCGGGGAAACTGCAGCGCAAGTCTACCACTACCACTATAAAACAATTCGCCGGCATCTACTTAATTCTCTTCTTTCCTACCTGAACCCATTGTCAAGACGGAGTCAAAAAGACCGAAGAGGGGAGAGGGCGCAGGCGGTTATATTCAATTAAGTCCTCCTCGTTCGAATTTCCAGTCACCAGCCCAGTGGTTGGGCTTGAAGTGAATGACGACAGATCGAAAATAGGGACGGAACAGTTGACTTTTCACGGCGTTATTTGGCAACCTTTTGGATAACGGCATATATGCTACTAAAATAATCCTCAAGCGTATTTGCCTGATAGCTAACGCGATAAATGTCCAGGTCGTTCAATGAATTCACTTTCAAGACTGATTGTTCAGACCTCATCATTATAACATTCGAAACTTCGATGCGGCTGAAAAGATGCGACAAGCAATTTAAAAATAATAGAAATATCAACACATGATTGATTTTTTCAAATAAAAACGATCGGTTAATGTGTAAAGACATTTAATCAGCGTGTTTAACAAATCTACCTACCGCCGCTGATAGATGAAAGTTTTAGATCACTCGAAAAAGCCCAGCACTAATTGGAATTCCGTAGAGAACATTACTAACTACGACTTTCCAGCGGTGTTGTAATTCAAACTCAGAATCACCACAGACGATGGTGGTTACTGGGTCCTAGGGATAAAAATAAATAGATGAATCTGCGTGCAACGCAGTCCGAACAAGGCACAGTAATGTAGCATATGTTTAAACGACAAACTTACGGTAATAGTAATCAAAAAATAAGTACATTTTTCTTAATTCTCCTAGTTTTTAATACAGTGAAACAGCAATGCGTTCTCATGATTGGATGAGTGCACACGACTGCAAAAACAGAAACGACTTTTCCGCCTTAGAGTAATTACAATCAGAAGGCTCTGAAACATCTGCTTTCAGGGTTTGCTTCAGCGACCTTGTGCTACGCACCAATACCAGAACTAGGTAACTGATTCTACTGAATAGGTTAGCGGAAGCCTTGCTGGCGAAAACCTGCCCTTTTTAACAGAAACCGAAACCAACAGGAGGGCTGGACTCTTGCTGAAGAGAGGAGCGGTGGACTTACAGCTGCATGACCGAAGAAGCCAGTTTAGAATTTCCCCTGACATTCCACAACGCTCGTGTAGACATCTTCCCCAGTTTTATCCCAGCCAACTGCCTCAGAATTTTACTGGGAAGTGAACATTTGGCATAAACTAAAGTTCGCCTCTAATATGGTTGAGTGCCCATTTTACCGGAAAAAGTGTGCGATGACATTTTTCGTGTTGCACATTGAGGGAAAAGGCACTTCGAATCCAAGGCGTCATTCGCAAAGTGGCCGGCAGCGTGAGTCATCTCAAAGCTGGAAGTCCGTGGTGTACCTAGTGGTCCATATAGCCACAGATCCTCCACCTCCCCTCTTCCCTGCTTGCTCTTGTCATACATTCGCAATGGAAACCTAATTCTCCGCCAAACATCCGAAGCAACAAACAAGCCTGTTCATTTTTCGGACTCTTTCGTTTCCCAGTTCTTTCAGACGTGCACAACTCTTTGCCCTCGCTTTGTGCCATCCTCCAGTCTTGGATTAGGCACTTTGCTGATGTGTCTGACCGTTTTTTTAGTTGTAGACTCACCTTCATCTTTCTGTTCTCGTCCTCTAAAGCTAATCCTCTGCATAACTGTGACGTGCTAGGGTTTAATGATATCGGGCGGACCATGTGATTCCCAATAACAGTTATGTATACAGACTGTATTGCCTAGTTGCCTATTCGGAGGCTGATGCTCTATTTGCTTGATACCGAGTTTAAACAGCTCGCCAGGTACATGTCGCTCTACGAACAGACCGCCAGACAGTGTTTTGTATTCATTTATGTCACACGTCCTCCAAGCGTACTCTTAGTCCGCGACCTGATCATATCTGTTTGCTTTTGAAAGAAGATTTTTACAAGGCCATCTCGACAGAGCTGAATATCGGACGTTCCATAATCACTTACAATGACGAACGTCTCAAAGTTATAAACTGTGCCACCACAGGCCCTAGCCTGTGATGTTTGCGGTAATGATTACAGATATGACTAGCAAAAATCACTCCTCTATGGTCTTGAAGCCTGGAAATCGCGCAGGTCATGATCTAGGACGGTAGTGGACGTGTTGGTTTGTAACGCAATGCTAAAAAATACCTTCTTTTGAGTTTCCGGTCTCCAGTTCCGTGGGTAGGCCAGAAGTGAATGACGACCACTCACAAAGGAGGACTGAGTCTTTGTCTCTCAGCTGCGTCTTTATTGGCATTTTGGACTATGATTTATGTACTGCGAACATCATCAGTAATTGAATTTCTCCAATAACGGAGCGCAATAAATGTCCAGGTCGTTCAATGAATCACTTTAAAGACTGATCGTTCACCCTTTCCCCCTATTCGATTGCTGTTTGCGGGTCGGTTGGAAAGATACGCAAAAAAATTAAGAAAGACAGGAGACATATCAATACATGATTGATTTTATTAGATCAAAACCCCAGCTTCTGAACAAAAAATATTTAATCAGTATCTTTAACTGCCGATCCCACACCCACAGTCAAAGTAATTATTAGTCAAATCACTTGAAATCCCCAAAACCAATTTGAATTATGTAAAAGGCATTAGTGAGTACTTCGTGTGGTCTTTCCATCGATATAGTATTTCGGATTTGGAATCACAGCAGACGAGTGTACCTGGTAGACTCTAGGGATAGAAATGGATAGTTAAGTCTGCGCGCACCACAGTCCGGCCAAGGCGCATTTAGGTAGCAAATGTTAAGACGGCAAAATTGAGACAATATTTTTCGAAAATAAGTATATTTTGTATCGCTCTTTTACTTTTCAAAACAGAGAAACATCAGTGCGTTCTCATGATTGGACGAGTGCACAAGACTGCTAGAACAGGAGCGCCTTTTCCGCCTTAGAGTAATTGCAATCAGAAGGCTCTGAAACAGCTGCTTTCAGGGGTTGCTACAGCGACCTTGTGCTAAGCATTCATACCAGAACTAGGTAACTGATTCCACTGAATAGGTTGGCGGAAGCCTTGCTGGCGAAAACCTATCCTTTTTAAAAGAAAGCGAAACCGACATGAGGGCTGGACTCTTGCTGAAGAGAAGAGCGGTGTACTTACAACAGCATGACCGAAGAATCCAGTTTAGAACTCGAATTATCCATAGCTGGAGCTTGGTCTAGCTGGGCAATAACGACTTGGGACCCGAGACGAGCACCGTTATCTTAGCATCGGTACAATCCATAAGTCTAGTGCTACTTTCTTCTATGAACTTGTCCACATGCTAGCAAATCACGAAGGATTTGCTTCTAATTTATGCCAATTAACATTCTGAAGGCCTCTACGATATGCATACCTATCAAGTGTTAAATGGATATTACATGGTTAATCCTCGAAGACTGTTTTTGCTAAAAATGGTGTCCGTTACGAGTTAAGGGTTTGATAAAAGCCGAATTTAGTACATTTTACTGTCCGTCATATCCAAGACAGTTTTGGTCGTCAGTCAGTCGAACTCAACACCAGACATTGCAATCCTTGAGGTTCGAACCCACGTCCTGCTGATTGGAATTCAAACGGTCTAACCATCGAGCCAACGAACTCGCTGTCCTGTTGGTTATGATAGTTAGATGAATATCTGCAGTAATGGTACGCTCCTTAATCACAATATCAGATACAAAAATCGGTCACCTGACAAACCCTCCTTATGTGCGAAACTCATCTGAGATTCTAGGGGTAGCCCTTAATACCCAACTCAGGGCGATGTGTCAAATATATGGCTTCTGTGCACACCGAGGCTGTACATATTTCCACATAAGTACAAATGTCTCATATGCAGTACAGCATATTGTGGTCAAGCCCGAAAAGCTGCCTACACACGTAAAAACAAAATTCGCCTAGCGTTGGGACAACGTGGCAATAGATGCAATGGACATTTCACGCACACTTGCATTGGAGATACATCATATTTTATACACCTACTAACAATGATGAACAGAGAGTTCATGGATGTGATCTGCTTAGCCAAGGCACACAGCAATATCCATATTAAGTGAAATGGCGTTTACGGAATCCTAACGGCCTAGTGGACGCACAGGAAGCAAATTTCCACTCTGTAACATAACTCAGCCGCTCCCTTTCGACGCAAACTACGACCAGCAGCCAAATTGTTGGTTTGATGAGGTCAAAAACCTACTCGTTCATTAATGTTGCCTTTTAATCAATCAGGAGAAATCTGTGCGAACATCTAACACGTATGTACTGGATATTCTGCCCGCCCTGCAAACCCTTAATTTCAAAAAGGGCTTTGTTGGCGCCTCCAAAAACCTTAGGTCTGCACTGTCTTTCTTCGGCAGGTATAATCAATAAAACAGTATGTTAAGGTCTACGTCAGAATAGAATGGGAAATTTTGGCGCATTGTGGCTTACTGAACCCGTCTTGACTTTGGATCGCAAGCACGGCAGTCGTTAAATGTGCATCTGCGTCCCAATTAGCCTAGCTGCAGACACAAAGCAGTCAATAAGCAACAGCTAATCTCTCCTGGCCATGAATTAGGCCATATGAAGTCATCAACTGCTGTCAGAGTGTCCTGGTATCCCCAAGATTCGGAGATAGGAGCTGGCCACCTATCTATTCGTAGCTTTGACGAGGAAGCCCCCCAGAGCTTTAACCGAGAAGATCATGATGCGGGATGCGACGTCAAATGATACCATTTTTCCACACAACTCTCTATTGTGACTCTATTTATTTTACTATGCTACAGCTCTGTTTTCGCTTAAAGGTTGCTTGCAAGCGCACAATTTTGAAGCCTAGATAATCCGTAAGTCCGCTTCGTGGCCTTTCACAAATATAGGTCACTGACATGAGATAGGCTAGTGGCTTAGTTAAGTAAGGAGGCTGTTGATCAGTGTCAAAGCTGTTTTTGCGGGCTTTTCCCAGACCACTTTAGGGTTGCGATGATTACAGTTTTCCTTACTCGAGACAGAGTCTTAGGTACTATCATTACGAACATCCTTCGAGTGATAGCGCTGCAGATTCTGCAGAATTCCCACCCCATGAAAAATACCGTAAGCCTGATTAGGAAGGTAAGCCTGCAGGCAACAACGGGGAAACGAGTTTTACTAGCGAGCAGATGCATTTTTTTCACTTCAGCTATTTGACATACGAATTACGCAAGGCTTACTTCCTAAACAGAGCCACCATAATCGGCATTTAAATCGTTCAGACATCTTCTCAATTCATCAGAGACTTTGAGTAAAATATAGGGTAGACGTCCGTCGGGTGTACTGCATGAGTACTGGACTGTTGGAATCCTAGTTCCCAAATCAGAATTTCGCCCACAGACGCAAGTAACTCAACTTCCATACCCCAGCCTCCAAGATCTCCTTAGAAGGATACTTAGTCGCGTGTGAAGCGCAAGGGTACATTCTACCTGAAGACAGTAATGTGTAACTGAATTCCCAGTCAAGCATCATGCTGAAATTTATAAACCCTGCTCACGCTCCCAAGCGTCCAATATAATTAGTTTACTGCTGATTTGCATACATTTAGCTATGGAAAATAGAAATCAGTTTGAACAGAATTAAGGTGCACGGTTCAAATAATCAGAAAAAAGACAAAAGGCTTCTGTACACCGAGTGTCGCAGAACACAGCCACATAGACAGCTACATACAATGCATTTCGACCAATCAAATTGCAAAGTCACCGAAAGTGGGTCCTCACTACGTAACAGAGACCAGCTTCGGTTGGGCGCACGGAGATTCCCCCAATGAAGACCGCGCAGTGGACACAATGATACATCGGCGTTCCCCATTCACGACATGCACACTGCTCTACGCAGTAACGCGAGCGTTTGATTGGTTTCAACAGGCACCCTAGTATGCATGAAATGTTTTCGACTACCCGGTAGTGAGCTAATGAGTTTCTGAAATGCAGTATTCCAAACTGCAAAGCACTGATTGCTAACAGTCCTCGTTACCGATGAGTTAACAGCAGGAATTCGGCTAAGGATACACGATGCACATACTGGGAGGTATATGGACCACTATAATTCAGAAGATTCTGGCCAACCAAAGCATGTCACAATGGCACATTGAATGCCATTGCGTTCAGTGTTCCAGCGACACAGTCTGAACAGTAATATGCCTGGTCATTTTTGAGGTCTCAAGATGCAAATTCGCACTTCTCGCAGATTATACTGCCTGAAGGCGAGAAGGATTACACGTTTATATTATGTCACCATCGAATATTCTAACAGGTTTATGTGAGAAGTGGCATTAAAATTCGTCGATGTCACTCTGGTACATGACGTAATCAAACGGTACGAAACACAGCTTCCCAAGAAATGAACACACTTTAAGCATACTTCATTGCTTATGCATTTTCAAGGAACTTACTTCTCTCAAACCTTGCTGCAAAGCCCTTGTATTCGTTGGTTTCATCAGTGACAAAACGCACAGTCATCGTGTTTTGTCCTGACTGAATGGTTGGTGGCACGTCAGTCCCGCAGATCTTGCGCAACGCGGGCGAAGATTCCGAAGGTCCATCGAATACCTCAACGTAGTCATACGGACAGTCTGATTCTCCTTCGAGCTGTGAAATGCAGGGACAAAATGTGCGAAATTACTTTCTGCAGTTCATAGACTTCAATGTAACTTAACGCGACAAATGTTCACCTGGACACTGTTGCGGCGTTCTCTTCAAAATGGTTGCTACTCAGCATTAATAACAGGAAATGATTAAATAAACATCGGCCTACGCAACAGCATTTCTAGATATGTCGCGCAGATGACATTGTCGATAATATATGTCAGTTGATGCTTAAGCTCACTGGAGCACACCTTAAAAATCATTTACGTCGGTGGATGCTAAAAGCCTTGGGCTTCGCAATGCACTACTCAAGGTAGCAGGTTGCAATTAATATTTGCACATTTCAGCAATCATCGCGACCAACCTCTGCCGCTGTCAGGCCTGTACATATTCATGCGCATTTATCTCAATCAAAGAAATGCTTGCAAAGACCGAATTGACACTTACTTCAAAATTTTCAAATGTGAGGACAACTGAGAACCCTACAGGAACTTCGATCACCCAGGTACATTTGGTGATTGGCGGGTATTCCCTCGGGTAACCGGGGCTGGTGATGGTACCTTCGTCAGCTTTTAGGCGGCCACCGCACGTACCTGATAGAAGGAAATGCGTCAATTAACTCTCTTATGGATCTACGATTTAAGATATTTGACAATGCAAATTCCAAATGAGGCAAGAATATACAACCTACGTATGCAGTCTTTTCCGTCCGGAAGAAGAGTGTAACCCTCAGGGCATCGACACAGGTAGCTGCCTGGAATGTTCATGCAAAAATGCTTACAACCGTGATTCGTGGTTGCGCAGCTGTCGAGTTTGGCAAGAGGAGCTAGGAAGATAAAATAGACCACATTTGGCGGCTCCGTTTTCTCATTATTATGCTTTTTGTACTATAGGTAGAAAATAGTAATTCTCTGTAAAACCGTATTTCGAAAGCTATTTATTTTATCCTAGTTATTGAAAATAATGTTCTGTTGCTGCATCGCATAGCCTAGTCTGTGGATCTAGAATTGCTCGAATTGATTTAATCCCCAACAGTTTAACCCTTCTGCGAAACGTTGATGCCGCATAATCGTGCTGACGGCAACACCTGCCAATACTCCTGCAAAATAAATTGAAAATTACGTTTGAATTTCCAGGGTGGCCCCTTTCCACTTCACCAATTCATGTCTTGGTGCACACTCGAGCTTTCGGTAATGAGAGCTGAGCAATCTACACAAGCATAGACCGAGCATCTAGCAAACGATTCTGGACTCGGCATTTAATGCGCTGAATTATCCGTCCTCAATTTAATCACTGTGACATTTTAGGCTAGATTTTGGCCAACTTGTAGTTTGCCCATCGAAAAAGCTCCGGTTAGCATCATCCTTATTTTCCGGTAACGCAACGACAGGATTTCGCCCGATGATGAATAAATTAACCTTCTAGTAGGTGATTTCCTAGTTACACCACTTTAGAACATTCTTTCTGACGAATGACCATCAAAATGCTCTCATGAAGATATTTACTTTTGAAAAATATTTTGCCTGCCTATCCACGAGCAACTTTACTGCTTTTGAGATCCTGCTGAGAATTTAATCAAGAATGCATTAACAAAATTTATAAAAGTCCTTTGATGAGCAACTGAATGTGCCCCCAGTATCAGATTAAGTCCAGATATAAGGGCCGCTACTTTTTTGAAGCCCCATACACGGCCAACCTTGGCGTCGTAACATGCAAAAACATAATTATTCCAAACTATATCGCGATTTACACTACTACGTTGTCTGCTTTATTAACAACGAAAATCTGCGTTTAGTCTATACCTTTGATAAATCAGTTTATTTTGACTATGGGCTAAAAAGCCCATAGGCATTAAGAAAAACAATCTTTGAGTAAAATATGTTCACTGAGATGTGGAGGGGTAGGTGTGAATGGCATTCTGAAACGCATAATAACCGAAGATTGCGAATTCTTTAAAACTGCCTCCTCATCTTTGGTGAATTTTGAAGTAATTACCCATCTCAAATCGTGCTGTGAATCCCTGTTCCTGAGAATCATGATCTGTGACAAATCGCACAGTCATAGTATTATTTGTCGACAATATCGGTGCTGGTGTGTCAGTCCCACACAGTCTACGTAGCAGGGGCGAATGCTCCGAAGGACCATCATGTATTTCTAGATAATCGTAGGCACAGTCATGTTTCGTTTCCACCTAAAGAATGCAAAAAGCAAAAAAAGGCTATCTTACGTCCACTCTGGTCACACGTATTCAATTAGTACTCATAACAGTAAGCATTACCAAAACGCCGACGCAGCAATTTGCCCCAATCGTTTACTAGCTAGCATGGAAAAATTGGAATTGCACAAGGAAAGTAAACTGAAATAAAAGAAGGATCTAGATCCGCCTTCTCGAGTGCATCTTAAGCTCCTGCACATGATAGTTGGCCGTCGCACTCGACGATGTTCACCGTGTTCTCCGCAGCAAGGAAAGCTGGCACGATGACTTGCGCGTGAACTACCTTATAGAGAGAGTGGATTTGCGCAGCGTCTACCGTATTCTCTTCTCCTCCAACTGGATCTGGTGTTAAGACAGAGTCAAAAAGACCAAAGTTGGGGAGGTCGCAGTCCTGCACTCCACTCCACATCCCCTAGCCCGCAACAAACACTTGATCAAAAAGTTGACCGACAACAACAACAACAACAACAGAAATGACGCAGATGATTAGGCAGCCGTGCTCACGTGCAAGCGCATCTACCACCAGAGAGATAGGTGTCATAAAACTGCCAGCGCACACCAGACCGTGAGGGTCACAGTCTGCTCACATCCCTTCGGGTGGCTGCTGGTGCAGGGTCCTTCTTGGTTGGTGGAGTGATTTTTCTGATTAATTCCGATAACGAATGAGACCAAGGCCTCCACACGTCAAGAAACACACACGCCCACACTTGTTTATTAAAATCAGAAACAGTGTCTGCAGAGGCGCATCGGTACTTACCTTGAAACTGTCGAAACTGAGCATAACGGAAAATCCAACTGGAATTTCAATCCGCCAGGTGCATTTGCTGTTTGGCGGGTATTCATTCGGGTAACCTGGACTGGTAAATGTGCCCTCATTCGCCCTTAAGTAGCCTCCGCATTTAGCTGTAATATGGAAATAAATCAACATAAATCAGCAAAACGTATGTAGGGATGTCTGTGACATGTTCACATGCAAGTTGTAGACAAAACATAAAAAAAGATCCATTTATTTGAAGCCTCAAGCACACCCTCATTGTCCGTCCGTCGAAGGAAAAGTGAAGATGGAAATACACAATCACAGTGTTCCTATTAACGTAATTTGCAGCCTTTTTGTTGGTAAACACGTAAAATATCAAAAAGTGTCAGAACTATTTCTGGGTAATTGAATTAGCATTTAGCTGTCCTATACGTCAGCGAAGCTTCGAAGGTGGGTTCACAGAAATTTTAGCAGGACATAAACCGTGGGAAAAAGAACTGGCGACATTAAATTGTCAACGATATTGTTGGAAACTAGCAGATTAGACAATTATTTGATTATCGGTCCGAAATCCATACTATACAAAATCTCACATGCTACTAGAAAACGTTTTTACAGTAAAGGACTCTTGAAGGAAGATAAACCAATGATGCAAACTAATTCCAGGATATTTTCAAAACAAGCCTAAAACGCATATTTAATTTAGGTTTAAAGGTAGCGGAAACTAGGATTGGTCGGTCAGTAAACAGTGTACAGAAGGATGAAGAATTAAAGTGCGAGATTTTAAAGAAATCCAGAAAAACAGTAACGCGCTTAACATACTGAATGTCGCAAAGCGTAGCTGAAAAGACTGACAATCTTATTATATGTGGAAATTTCAGTAACTACTGTTGTCCAGGATTTGATAATGCTTGATCTTTCCGCATAACTGAACCTTGTCTGGTTCAGGGACATAATAATCCACCAATGACAGCCGCGCAGTGGACACAAGGATTCTTCGGCCTTTCCCATTTGACGACTGCCCACGGCCCTGTGCAGTTATGCCAGCGCTTGATCGGCTTAAAAGGGCACCCTTTTTTATACGAAATGCTTGCGACAGATGATCCACCAAGCAAATGTGCGCATTCTGCGAGCTATTTAATCAACAATCCTTCAAAAATCAGGCCGACCGAGGCCTGTAACTGTGATTCTGCACTTGCGGCTTCAGTAAGATAGTCGTAACAGTAATGTGTCTGGGTATATCCACACAAACGTTTTATCCAATAAACCTCTACGCTACTAGACGTATACCCGCCAATCACGTAAAAACGGACATGCCAGATAATTTCTGATAATATTACAATTTAAATTGCACTACTTGCTGGCAGAGCCTCGAAGGGGACCCTTTTTTACATTATTAAAGTGTGAAAGCACATTTCTCGCGAATTAAAGTGAGCGTAAATGAAAAGGATTTAATTATAATATTTTTGTGAAAAGTGGCGTTCAATTGGGTTGACTGCATGGATGCAACTCCGAAATGTGACGTAGTCGGACGTTGCAAACCCTGGCCTACCGTTGGATCTTAACGGTAAAGAGACACATATGCGGTGTAATCTATTGTTTGTGTGTCATGAAAGAACTCACTGCTCTCAAACCTTGCTGAGAAACCCTTGTCTTGGTAGACGTCATCAGTAACAAAGCGCACAGTCATTGTGTTATGTCTTGACTGTATACTGGGTGGCACGTCAATCCCGCAGATCTTTTGCAACACCGTCGACGATTCCGAAGGTCCATCGAACACCTCAACGTAGTCGTGCGGGCAGTCTGATTGCCCCCGAAGCTAAAATTTGACAATGTCCGCAGATTACATACTTTTAGTCCGAGTTCATATGAAACATTGTCCCTTAGACAGCGTTAAAGTACTCGCCTCAACTTGTTTACCAATCAGCATAAACGACAAAAAATGATGAAACCAACAGTGAACTGCGCTAAAAAGTCTCCAAATATGCTGAGCAGACAGCACTTTCGGGCTTATATGCCAGCGGATGTTTGATTTCAAGGGAGGACATAAAAATGTTTAACTCCGTAACACACTACTTAGGGTAGCATCACGTAAACAATTTTCACACATTTCAGCATTTAACGTGACCACCTTTTGCTGGCATCAGTCCTGCCACATATGCGCACGATTATCGCATTTAAAGCAACGCTTGCAAAAGGCAAATCGACACTTACTGAGAGATCGTCAAACGTAAGGACAACTGAGAATCCAACGGGAACTTCGATCACCCAAGTGCAGTTGATATTTGGCGGGTAGTTATTTGGATAATTAGGACTGGTAAGGGTGCCTTCGTCCGACATCAAATGACCGCCACATGCAGCTGTTAGAAGGAAATGCATTAGTGAAATCACGGTTTTTGTGTCTCTACGGATGTAGTATTTACAGTACGTGACCTATCCCATGAAATCTGATGACAGGATCCAATGTGAGAACTTTCAGGAATCTCAAACGGTGCGCATTTTGCTTGCTCATCAAGCCCCTTTGACTAATTACAGTTTTTATGCAAAAAATGCGTCCACGTAATTCTGTCAAACAATACGTTCGTAAATTTGAACGAAAATGGATATACCGATATACTCGTAAATTTTCCTTGCTAATATATATCCTAGGCTTCGGTTGCGCATCCAAACATGTTTTTTGTAAGTAGAATAATTACCTTTCTAGAGCCTTACTAAACACAGCTTATTGGGCTTGAAAGTTAGTTTTCTGTCTGATGCTATTGGTGGAATCAACTTGCAAACAAGACTACTGTACTAAAAGAACCGATGCTTATCTGTTTGTAGAAGTTATACTAGCAGATCTGATTTGATGCCCTAAAGTGCGAAAATAACACACACAGGCAACCTTTGTTTAAATGGGTTGAAATTGTTGCGCCTTTTGGAAAACTCTACCCCTTTCCACAGAACAGACCACCACCGAATAGTCATTTTCAGCTTTACGGAACATTTATTTTTGTACGGTCTAGCTTCTGCACATACCTTACTCTGAAATGAAACGAGCGAAACATTTACGACATCATTAGAATATCAATATTTATAAAGCCACTCTGTCTTGTATTCGCAGTCGTAGAACGAAGTCCAAAACTGAACAGATCAGTGCAAATGGCCGCAATATAAAGAGGAGGGTATGTCCTTATGTTTACGTTAGGCCAATGTCAGTATTGTTTAGGAACGTGAAAGAAACAGGCGAAAGTATCAATTTTCTTCTTGGGTTCACCATATGAACATGCGAAGTACACAAAAATCCGTGAACGGAGTGTAGTATCAAAACACTCCGTAAAAATGTTGCTCAATGGTGAGTATTTTCTAGTTGATTGAAAGCATATTCGTTGTTGAATTCTGTTGTCGGCGTTCATTTTATTCGGCGATGTGGTCCCCTGTCAGGGTGAGTTTTCTACTATTGTCCAAACGACCTTTTACATGCAACACAACACATTATAACTCGCTACTTCGGTAAATGACTTCACGTGCCACCTTATTTTGATGCTTTTAACAAACAAAATGCAGAGTTTGTCTTTTTTGTGCGATCAGATGAAGGCACTGGAAATCGTGAAGTAATTAGCGATATTTCAGGGCCGATTCGAAACTCAACATAACCCAAGACACACAAGAAAAGCTCTCTTTGCAAACACAAAATAGTATGTTTACGACAACACCTGCGAATTTTAATTAAATGTACATATCACCGATCAGCCTGTCAACATGCGACCTTATGAAAGCATTTGTTTCCATGACGATGCAGAGTCAGCCTTTATGGGCGATTAAATAAAAGCACTGGAAATCGTGAAAGACTAAGCGATACTTCAGAACCGATCCGAAACTCAACATAACCTAGAAAAAATAGACCACATATCAATTTCACGGAAGAAAAGTTCTCTTCACAAACACACATCCTAAGACACAGACTGCTAATCCGTGTTCGGCCACGTAGAATATCACGGATTCAGCACCTCCCCTACAGAATGAACCATATGTGAAACCCTCAACACCTCCCCTGACGTACGTCACCCATCCAAACACCTTCACCCCCACACGCAGACGTCTTTTTTGTCGATGTAACCTCGATGTCCCCCCAGCTCCCCAGTGCGATTATCTCCCTCACACTTTTCATTTCGTCTGGCGAAGGTTTGGTGAAACCGACTTGAAAATTCACAAGTATATCTCAATTTTCCGCCGAGCCTTCTCCTTTTATTATATCTTTTTGTAATGCATACTGCCCCCGTTATTCAACAAAATGATATGTTTACGATTACACCTGTCAATTTCATTTAAATATACATGTCATCGATCAGCCTGGCAACATGCGACCTTATGAAATCATTTGTTCCCATGACGTTCCAATCGCCGAAAACAAGCAGAATCTGGTTATGTTTGTTGGACTGCATCTCAGTCAATTCCGAGGCGTAAAGCATGCCGAGAATCCTCGAAAAACTTTTTCAATCTATACTTATAATGTAGGCTATCGGCAAACTGACATCCCTGAAATTACACTAATTGTTAAAGGATACTTACATGTAAACTTTCCTAAAACACCACTTTTAGACATTATTCTATTTGTGCCCTCACATTTACTCAATTATTTACATTGGAATGCAGTCAGCAAAGCTGAAAATGAAGTTTACTAAATAACAGCCATTTCTAGCATTTTCGGGATTGTGCATTTTCCTGAAAATTTTGACATATCCAAAAACGCTGCACCTCATTTATCATTACTTTTACGCTTCCAGTGCATTAAAGTTGTTCTTTATTAATTTAGATATTGGGTTCACACACTGTTGTCGGTTTGCGAGTGATAAGTGATAACTTTCGACATCTTTTATGAGCTAGGTCACTAATTGTATGGTTTATACTCGTGTGCTAACCAAAATCGCAGCTGCATATTGTAAAAAACATCAGCAAGGTGCAATTTCATTATTTTTCTCATGTCAAGATTTTTTAACCCCGTTGTTTACCCGGAAAGCGATGATTGAACAAGCTTCTAGTCGTTGGCTAGGTCCAGACTGAGTTGTCACAGAGATTATTGACAAGATGGAGTGAAGGATGGCGCCAAGGGATAGGTCTGCCGCTGACTGTCGCGCATATTTAGTCAGTAATCATCAGTGAAGCATATCGGTTGGGCGGGGAAATAATTACACTATGTGAACGTTCACACAAAAGTTGCAGAAATTTACGAATAATTGCTAATTGCGCGCAAACCGCCACGGACGAATGAATAGAAATGTGAACAATTAGTCAAGAACTTCAAGCGAATTCGAAATATAAACAAATGTTAGGTTTAATGCCAAAATGGTTTAAAATTATAATATACAGAGAATAGCAAACGATTTCGAATTGACCAAAGGTCATTTTAACTGAGAAAAGTTGAATTTTTAATCGCCCAAATATTATGACCTAGCTGAAAGGCAAACAAGTAAATCACTACAAGTAGGAAAACGCTTGCAAAGTTTTCTTTTTTAAAATATGTATTTAATTCTCCTTCACAAATATATGTTACTTTAAGTATGGCAGTTTGCCAAAAGCAGACGGTTTGGGTATGGATTCCAAAATATTTTGACGCAAATTTTCCGCATTTTCGTCGCTTTTAAGATACAGTTGATCAAGTTAAGAAGAATTTTGCTGGATGTTGCGATGGAATCGATGCAAAAATTAAAGCTTCCCAGAGCCACAGGTTGACAGGCCGGTCGAAAACCGATAACAGTAATACCCTTTTACCAGATTTCTTTACGGTTATTTCTCGTGCTGAAGCACGGTTAGTTTCAGACGTTCCTTGGACTTATAAAATTCTAAATTAACATATTAGACATGCAGTTAAAGTTCTCTCTTGAATAGGTTCGGCAAATAAGTCAAATTTACAGCACTAGAGTTGGCCACCGTTAATAACCTCAGTTATCGTCATTATATTTCATGAATTAGACCACATGCTAACAAATAATACGTGTCGAAATTGAAAAAGGGATCCTCAACTCACGTCCGCAGGTTTTTCCGTCCGGAAGAAGAGTGTAGCTGTCATTACATTGACACCTGTAACTATCAGGAATGTTAACGCAGATGTGTTCACAACCGTGATCCGAGGTTTCACAGCTGTCCATTTTGGCAGGTGAAACTAGGAAGATAAGATATCTGAAAATAAGCTAGTCTATTTCGTCATTCTACTGCTGCATTACTACACGCATTGACATCGCATGTGCTATTTATAACTAACACACGTGTTTAGCCGGTACGACGACTTTAGATTTTTTCCGGACTTTTAAATAGTACCTATTGCGCCAGACTAGTAAGTTACATACTGTGACTAATTACCGAGTTGATGTTTTTCGCTGACGGATATAAAGCTGTCATTCCAGTCAAGCTCATTGCCGTCGTGTGTAATATTACGTGTATTTTTGGTGGTAGCCTAAAAGAATCCATCCCGACCGACTTACCTCAAGTTAGGCATTTATCCTAGTTAATTAAACCGAATAAGTCTGAAGACGTGACTTTACTAAACAAAGCTAGAAAATATGATTACTTTATTTTAGACACGGATTTTAAAGACTAATTGCAGTTCTATAAACCGTAAATCTGACTTTGGAATTCTTCTTTTCATCCTGCCTTCCGCAAAAAACTGCTGACGCTAAGACTCTCGTCACTATATGTCACTGAATACGTATGATAAATTAGAAGAAAATATTAAGATCGAATATTCGGAGTGGACTGTTACAATTCAACGTATTCCTGCCACTTTTGATGGAAAAAATGCATGTTAACGACAAAATTGCCCTGCATTTAACGATATTTCATTGTCATTTTCGAAAATTCGTGCAATTTCCTGTACAGAAACGCCAGCGTTTGATTGACTTAAACAGACATCTCAGCGTGCACCAGATGCTTGTCAATAATTATGCACAAAAATCATCTTGTAGGTATTTTAACGACAAAAATTTAAAATTATTTAGCTGATCAAAGTACTGTCAGAATTGCTGCTTGAATCCCGTTTTGCCGGCCCTTTCAGCAAGATAATCGCAACAGTAATGTATATGAGCATCTTTAGTATTTATATAGCTACTCTGTCTTGCATTTACCGTCGTAGAAGGTAGTCAAAAGTGAGCAGATCAGTGCAAATGGCCGCAATATGAAGACAAGGGCATGTCCTTAAGTTTACGGTATTGTTTATGGACGTTAGAGAAACAGACAAAAGTGTCAATTTTCGTCTTGGTTTCACCATGTGAAAATGCAAAGTGCACAAAAATCTGTCAACGAGTGCAATACCAAAGCACTTTCTAAAAGGCTAAGCGATAAAGATTATTTTTTAGTTGACCAAAAGCATATTCATTTTTGACGCAGAAATTATTGACAAGATGGAGTGGAAGGTAGCGCCAGGGGTAGGGTCTGCTGCTGAGGGACTGTGGCGCATAGTTAGGCATTAAATATTACTGAAACATATTTTCTGGGCCGACAAATAATAACACTATGGGAACCTTCACTTAATAGGTGCAGAATTTTACGAATGACTGTCAATTGAGTGCAAATTTACCAAAAATCGTTTTTACTGCAAAAAATTAATTCATTGTCGTCAAAAAATCATGTTCGTGCAAAAGCCAAATAAATCAATTAGTAGAAATAGAACAACGCTTGAAAATCTTGTACTATTTGAAGCTTATACTTAATTGTCCTTCTCAAATACATGTGCCCGTGAGTATGGCGTTTGCCAAAAGCACAGTTTGGATTCCACAACGTTTTCACGCGCATTTTACAAATTTCCGACGCTTTTCAGATGAAGTAGGTCGCGGCAAAAAAGTTTTCGCTAGACACTGCCTGTAGAGTTGTCAGAAAAATAAAAAGTTCATAAAGCCACAACCTGACAGACCAGTCGGTAGCCAGTAAAATCAATAAAATAATGAGCTACAATTTTAAACATGTTATTTTTTGTTTTTTAAAAGTAATTTCCTTTTGCCAGTTTATTAATTTCTCGTGATGAAGCACGATTAGGTTCCAATTGTGGTTGGGGTAGCAGCAAGTACTTTTCGATTTTTGATGTATTTGATTGATTGCACCCTAAAGTTAGATTTTGCACGATATGTTTATCACCACTGTTATGTAAGGCATTTTTTTAAATCCTTTATGGAATTTGAGATTTCTTGTACATTCTGATTACTGCAGCTATTCGTTTTATATCACATTTGCGGACTCAATCAAACACGAAACGTCATCACTAAAAAAAATACCCCTCCATGAAGAAGGGCCGCGATGAATACGCACCAGATCAATTAAAAACCCTCCATCTTACGTTTTTTCTTTGAAGAGCGTTTTAATTAGGCATGTCGTTGATGGATGTCTACGTCCTTCATCTATTACCAAGATTAAGTCAAGGCAAAAATTAGAAGGCTTGATCAGCTTTTTCACTCCCCGAAAAAGTCATTTTTTCCTTATACTGGGGCCGTTTTTTGTATACGATTTCTCTTGCATCCTGTTCTATGATTTAAAATGCATGACAGCGTAACCGCATTAATACTCAAGTATTCATAAACCGTTTATTTTCTGCCCATTGCGTTTCAAAATTACGCATAAGTGGAAATTTCCTTTCACAAAAAGTATTATACCGTGTACTTAAACGCCAGCATAGCCGGGTTGTGGAGGGCGTTTCGAGTTAAGTTATTTATTACTCACAAAGGACAAGAACATATCAGAAGGATTGCCTGCAGCCATTGTTACTGCACTATAGAGCACGAATTCATACTGATTTGCAAATGAGGCTTTTAAAGTCGAGTAAACTTCTGATTTTTCAAAGACAACTTGCTTAATAACAAGCGCGGCAAATTCCGTCCAATAAAACTCGAGTTTAGACTACTCTCTACTCAAAGGACAGCAGGCGCGGATGTGAAGGCATAGTTTAACCGTGGGAATACAATCATATGTACAGTACCCCTCGAATGGACAGACAATTTGATTGAAAAAATTATGCATAAACATATCCGGCATGCAATAAGAATATTCTCCGGAATAGGCTTGACAAATAAGTAAAATGTGCAGCATTTTAGTAGTCACAGTTATCTACCTCAGCTGTCATCATAACGTTTCATGAATTAGATCACATGCTAATAGATAACGCCTGTCGAAATTGAAAAAAAAGATCCACAACTCACATTTGCAACTTGATCCGTCCGGAAGAAGAGTGTAGCCCCCAATGCATTGACACCTGTAACTGCCTGGAATGTTCACGCAGATGTGGTCACAGTCGTTATCCATGGTTTCACAACTGTCCATTTTGGGAAGTAAAACTAGGAAGATAAAATATCCCACAATCAGCAAGTTTATTTTGCCATTCTGCTGCTGCATTTCTATCTGCACTGGCAGCACGTGTTATTTACAGCCGACACACGTGCTGAGCCAGTACTGCGCTGTTAAATTTCTTGCCTCGACTTTTAAATAGCACCTATTGTACCAGACTGGTTAATTATTCATTATGATTAATCACTTAATTTATGCCTTACGCTGATGGATATTAAGCCGTCATCCAAGTCAAGCTCACTACCGTCTAGTGTAATACTTATGTGAATATTCAGACGTAGCTTATAAGGATCCATTCTGACTGACTTATACTAAGTTAAACATTACCTTCTTGGGACTTCAGATAGCTCAAATTCATTACAATTAATTAAACTGGAAAGGACGACAAAACATCTCACAATTAACGAGTTTGTTTTACCATTCTGCTGTTGCATTATTATTCGCATTGGCAACAAATGTGCTGTTTATAGTCAACACGCATGTTTAGCCAGCACTCCGAAGCGAACGTTTTTTGCCTGGGATTTTAAAAAGTGCCTATTGTACGAGGCTGATAAATTATGCACTACGACTAATTTCCTAGTTGGCGTTTTCCGCTGTCGGATACGAAATTGTCATCATTGCCTTTGTGTGTAATATTTATGTGAGTTTCCGAAAGTACAATAGGTGAGCTAACTCATAAGCATGTCAACCGAAATTTCGAAATGCGTTCTCGTTTTGGAAAGATTAATTAAGTAGGGTTGTAAAAATAATCATTGCGGAGCGTAATTCTATAATGATCCGGTTAGCTCAGGATGACGGCTTTCGAATGAACTCATTTTTAACGGTATGCAAGAACTATACTCTGCAAAAAATGACTACATAAATAACATGTAATTTTCTCATTGATTTTCACTTCCCTTAAAGACTTAATTATGTCTCATAGAAAACATGCATAACAATAATCATTTTTTATTTAGTTGGTAGAAAATCACGTCTTTTTCCAATTTTCTACTCGAAAGAAAAATATAATTTAGTTTCGAAAAAGTTTCTAACTGTGAGATAATTAATACCGCGAAATGGCCGTTCATAAAACGTCATGTATTTGCATTTACGAATGTGGTCTGTAAAGTTAACAGTATCGCTCGAATATAATGCTTAATTTTATGAACCCCATGTGGTCTCCTCTGAATGCATGGTTTTCCGTACGCGGAAATTATTCGATTTGCAGATTTGGAACCCTGAATGCAACTGTAACGGCAGGTCGAGTTCAAAATTTCGCGGAAATTTAAAGTTTTTGAAAACCGAATTAATCTCTTCTTTCGAGTATAAAATCGTAAGACAGCTTAATTGTCTATCGAATAAGTAAAAGAATGAATATTGCTTTGCATGTTTTCCATGAGAAATAATTGAATCTTCAAGGGCATCGAAAATCAATGAGAAAATTGCATGCTATTTAAGTAGTCATTTTTTGCAGAGTATAGTTCTTGCATGCAGTCAGAAAGAAGTTCATTTGAAAGCCAATACCCTGAGATACCTGGATCATTAAGAAATTACACCACAAGATGATTAGTTTAAAAACCCTACTTAATTAATCTTTTCAAAACGAGGACGTATTTCGAAATTTCTGTTGACATTTCATAAATTAGCCCACCAATTGTAACTACAAGGATGCATTCCACCTGACTTACCAAAAAATAAAAAAGCACAAATTCATCCAATTGGATTAAGCAAAACAAGTCTGAAGACGTAACGTCATCCAACAAAGCTGTAAAATATGATTAATTTAGTGTAGGCTTGGGTTTTAATTACCGATTACTGTTCTATGGACCGTAAATCTGATCTCGAACCTCTTCTTGTCATCCTATCTTCCGCAAAAGATTATTGAGGCTAACTGGCCTATTACTACACGCCACTGAATACGTACAATAAATAAGAAGGAAATACTGAGATCAGATATCCAGGTTGGATCGTTATAATCCAAAGGATTCCTGACATGTTTGGATGAAAAATATGCATGATAATGACACAATTGCCTTGAATTTAACGTTAATTCATTGTCATTTTCGAAAACCTACACATTTATTTGCGCAGGAAGGCCAGTGTTTGATTGGTTTCAACAGGCACCCTAGTGCAAACGAGATGTTTGTCACTGAACATGTGCAAAAGGTATCTTGTACATATTTTAATCAGAGTAATTCGAAACAATCTGGCTAATTAAAGGACTATCATAATATCTGCTTGAATTCCATTGTGCGCGCTCCTTCAGCGGAAAAATCGCATCAACAACGAATGTGGGCGTCTTAAATCAAAAGTCAAGTTCAGTAAGCTGCAAATGAGATAACAAGTGTCTTACTGCATGACTTAATTCTGCTAATCGCGTAAAAATGGCTGTGCACTTCTAATACCTGGTAATGTTCAGACGTATATAACTCCATCTGTTGGCAAAACCTAAAACATCGTCGTTGTTTACGTCTTAAAAATATAAACGCATATTTATTCCATATTGTAATGAAAGTAAGTGAAAAGCATTTCATCCTTATATCGTCTCATTATCGAATAATTTCGAAGATTTTTGATAGAAATAACATCCAATTGCGACAGACGCGTGAAACTGCCTAGGAGTGACCGCATTGATGTCATTCTGAAATGCGTAGTATTCAGACACTGCGAACGCCGCATGACTGATGCCTAAGAATAACCAAAGGACACGTAAGCGACATAATTCATTACTTCTGCATTATGGGAGAATTTACCTTTCTCAAACCTTGCTCTGAAACCCCTTCTAGGGATGGCATTGTCAGTGACAAAACGCAGAGTCATTGTGTTCGATGTCGACCTTGTGGGTGATGGTACGTCAGTCCCGCAGATCTTGCGCAACAAGCGTTTTGATACCGAGGGTCCATCATGCAGTTCTACGTAATCGCTAAGACAGTTCAACTGTCCCCCGAGCTATGAAACGCAAAGATAAAAAGTGATCATTACACACCGAAGATCACAGCCTTTCAATCTGAGATCACATGATAAAATCTTAGCTCGAATCCATTGCAGTATTCATGCACAACATGAATTAATGAAATAAAAATCCGTCCAGGCTAGCAACATTTCTAGAAATCTTGGTTAGATGGCACCTCCAGCAAGTATTTAAGTCCTTCAGGGAACGCCTCAGAACTTAATTTCATCTGAGAATACAAAACATGTAGCTTTGCAACGATAGCGTCACGCAACGAATGCTCGCACGTTTCGCCATTTAACGCGGCCAACCTTTGCTACTGTCAGACGTGTTTAAATAAATGGCATTTTATGACATCCTGAGTAATGCTTGTAACATCGTCGCCCTGTTTTCACAGCTTGGCCGGAATTAAATTAAAAATTTGCACTTACTTCAAAACTGTCAAATGTAAGGACAACTGAGAATCCAGTGGGAACTTCGATCACCCAGGTACAGTTGGCGTTTGGCGGGTATTCCATCGGGTAGCCGGGGCTGGTAATGGTACCTTGGTCCGCCTTCAAGTGACCACCGCACTTAACTATTAGAAGGAAAGGCATCAGTGATATTACCATTTTTATAGTTATGGATTTGCTATTTATGTTTGTTTTTGTGTCATTTGAATGAGCAATTATAAATACTCAGATTTTTATCCGCGTTACGTTACTTTAATTCGTTCGTCATGTTCAGACGATTTAACCCCGTTGGCTACTTGGCAAGTGAGTATTATACACGATGCCAGTCGTCTGCTATGTCCAGATTGAGATGATACAAAAAACTATTGACAAGATAAAGACGAAGATGACTCCAGGAATTAGGTCTGTTGTTGCATGAATAAGACCCATTTTGTGTTCCTTGGATATCGGAGAAGCATACTGAGAGGGCGGACAAGCAATTAAATCAGGCAAGTCACAATTCAGATAAGAAAAGTCGTATCACTTGTGCATGTCTTTCCGTCTGGAAGTAGCTTCTGGCCCTCAGAGCACTGACACTTGTAACCGCCCGGAATGTTCGCACAGGTTTGTTCACAACCATGATTCGTGG
>CACRXP010000336.1:376057-401563 GCA_902702965.1 Spirometra erinaceieuropaei | reverse complement strand
TATTCCAATATTCGTTACATGCAAAGCATTCACACATTGCATTAATTAAAGATGATAGCAATCTGTAATTTCCAAGCTGCTTAGTCAGCCAAATATCACGTTACAAAACGCTTTGTATGAATTGCAGAAAGATTGTCTACAAATCGCTCAGATGCGCTAAATTAACCTAGATTTTCCTATGTGTATGACATTCTGCATAACTTCTACCTCCTAACAATTGAAGTGCACAGTTCAATTATTTCATTATAAGTGCATTTTGAGGCACTTACCCTTCGCGAACCTAGCGGCAAAACCCTGTCTTTCTTCCTTATGGTTTGTTCTGAATGTCAAGGTCATCGTATTACTCGTCGACAATATCGCTTCTGATATGTTAGTCCCGCATAAACTGTGTAGCATTGGGGAGGACACCGAGGGACCATCATATATTTCTAAACGGTCGAATGAGCAGTCCGGATCATCTTCAAGCTACAGAATGCGAAATACAAAAATAACTGGTATGGCCAACTGATCAACTGAAATTCAATATTCGTTCCAGAATTCATTTACAGACCGTATGTCAGCAAAGTACATAGATCACGGAACACATTCACAATCGCCATCCACTCCCTCAGTGTGCAGAGATGGATCTAACAGATCGACCTGCATGGTACGGCGTGAGAGTAGGTTAGGGAATTTGTCTCCGCAAAGTTACCAGCATAGGCGGGAGACTGACAGGAAATGATGAGATGGACGGGCAGTCATCGTTATGGATCTAATCACGTCGTGCTGGTACGAGAAAGATAAATAAGTAGGTCGTACGTGCTTCTTAGAATCTGGATCATTTTTCGTGCATCAGACCCGATCTGCAGTTACACTTGCATTTAGGGTTTCCGAATTACAAGCTGTTTATTTTCCGCGTATAGAACGTCGAATATCTCTATATGCTATTAAGGGGACACTATATGTGGTTCGTAAAGTAAGCAATGTATTTGATCTATGTGGCAAGCTTTACAGGCAATAGTAGTAAATGAAGAGACACAATGTTTGATGAAAGGGCATTTTACGGTCTTAAAAAGCTCGTAATTGGACAAGAGGAACATTCCGGTTGGAGCTTCTCATCCATGCTGATACAGATAAAAGTTCCCTGGTGTAGAATGGTGTCCGCATCAACGGACTCTTTGCATGAATATTGGGAATCCCGGCTCTTTCCTGAATCTACATTTAGGAAGGCCCACCTTGTAATTTCAACCTTCGTATTCCTCAAAGGCAGGTGAATCACAAATTATCACATTTTCCCGTCCCCCTCTCATACAGAGTCCATGTCCCTACCCAGTGCAGAAACGTTGTCAGCATGAGTGTTTGATAATTTCCTTAAATTGTGGGTCCAGGTAAAGGTTTACAGTGATTCCCAACAGAGTGCTGAGATCGGCAGAAGAAATTGACGACTTTGGAAATCCAATGTTCTGTGTCATCGTATGTGTTGATATTCCTTGACAGTTTACGCTACAGGTAAGCCCGTATGTCCACAGAGGTAAGAATCATCCACGCTGATTCTGGGCACACTGTACACAGAAGATAGTACTGACCGACGTTTTACCACCATCTTCTCAGTGTCGCTAGTCTACCCGAATGCCGTGCAGTCAGCGACAAATAGCTGCATGATCGTTTCTGTCGCAGTTTTGAGCGCACAGTCGTCTGCGAACAGATCAAGAACACTGGTCGAGGCAACTCATGTGGTTCACAAATAAAAGTAAATATAAAAGTTCTAGGTTCTCGTTGTTGGCATGTGGTTGTTTATGAGTGTCGGGTGTTGATAAGTTTGCAGTAAGTGCACTGGGGTGATGTAGATTTCTGCTGGCTACTCACTGCATGTTTTGATCACTGTGACGGACAAAATAAGGTTGAATATAATGGAGGCAAGTGCATAAAACCGTCTCCTCTCCTGTTCGCGGCCAGTTGATACGCCCATTTTGCATCAGCCTTAAGCGTGCATTCAATAGTGTACCATATCAGCAACTACTGTACAAACAATGCGGGTGACAGGCAGTCGGCTGAGATAGCGGTTGAAAGGTTTCGTTCTTGGTCTTACCCTTTTAATTATATACGCCAACGACTGCATCAGTGAATTTGAGTATTATATCGCCGTACGCGCCGCCTTGAAGAATATCTATATTACATTTGATGAAGAGAATTTTCAAGCAAACCTGCACTGGCTCGAGAAATTTTCGCAGTACCGAATGCCGCCGTTCAGTGTGACTAAAGACAACATTCTGAGAGTTGTTGGATCCTAATCTCGAACCGCAGGATTTATCACCTAGGTGACACGTCACTAGACGAAGTAAACACCCGTAAGGTCTTAAGCGTGTCGACCACGACTCCACTTAACTCATCGCTATGCTGCTCGAAGCACGCCAAGTCCGCGATTTTGGCGTAGCCAAATGAACTCTCCCTGTCTTCGTTAAAGACTGTTTCGCTAAATTCTTTTGGTCTTTTGTGCGATCACATTTGGATTTTGATATCGCAGTGTGGAAACTCTGGGCCGCTTTAAATGGTCTTTTTTGAACATATAAACAATGTGTGCAGTTTATCTCCATTGATCGACGTTTCACCAAGCGAAGCTTCAGACGCCTGAGAAGAGTGTGAGCGACATTTTCGCTTGTTGTGTTCAAGAGCGAAGTACCGGCGTGATTGTCACAGAGTTTCCGCTTAATCATGCATTTTTAAGGGATACGATGATGGTCATCTCGCATTAATTATGCTGTTTGAATCTTCTTACGTCCTACTGACGGAAGCTGGGTTGCCAGAACCCCTGCGGGCGTTGACGCACAAATGCAAAGTTGGACCCCACATCAGCCTCCCTGCTTGTCAACTGGGCATTTTTTCGAACTGTCTTGCGTTTTGACAGCGCTGTTATTAACGCACATTTAAAGACTCCTCATTCCCGTAACCAAAGCTGTACATGGCGATCATACATCGGAGGCCCCTTTGTTTTATGCAAAATTAACTCGCGTGATAATTATCACATCATTTTGCGTAATCATTAACATGAGAGCCATTCAAATCTCTTACGGGCACGAAAAGTATTGCGGCCTGACAGCAAACAAATCGCAGGCATTATTGAGACCTATAGATTAACCGAAAAAGGCAATTAAACTTTCAAGCTGCCTAGTTTTCTCCTAAGATTCTTCTGGTTGGGGAAAATTCGCCCATTGTTCAGGAACGCTTTGCAACACATATGTTCATAAGTCTGCTTCGCCATGTCTGATTGTTGCCACAATCAAGATGAGTAAATAACGTGGACAGATTAGTACTTACTTCAAAGCTGTCGAATGTGAGATTAACGGAGAATCCGGTGGGAACTTCAATCCTCCAAGTGCACTCCCTATTTGGCAAGTAGACATCCGGATAACCGGGACTGTTAAACATGCCTTCTTCCGCCTTCAAGTGGCTGCCGCAAACCACTAATATAGAAAAAATAAAAAAATAAAATAAAACTAAAAATAAATTAATACTAAAATAAATAAAAATACATAAAACTACAAGATTATTTGTGATTTAAATCCTCACATGGTCATAAACATAGACGAATGGCGGGCTCTTGAAACTGAGCCGTCATCTATTTTCAGCCGCCTATTCACATGGGAATTTTCTTAGGTATGCATCCGCTGGCCTATCTTACTCATTATACGCTGGTTTTTCCCTCATTTTCTATTTGAACTACAACAATCGGATAATTTGGACACTACACTGGCACCGTTTAAAAGGAAGCTAAATCTGGCGCGAAATTTGCAAATCCTACACCAGTTCTTCTTTATAATGTCGGCAGGTGTAGTTTTCGGCAGTTATCGTTTGTAGTCTTCCGGTGCTGTCTTATTCGCGAAACCATTTTATCCACTGTAAACGCAATCTTTTTCGTTGATAACTTTGAAATTATTCTTTAAATAAAAAGAATAACTCTCTTTTTTGGGAACTTTGAACGCAACCTCTTCTAGCCACAGTCGCTTATGTCAAAATCAATTAACTAATGTGGAAAACCATGTAATGCCGTTCTACAAACATATCCGCTACTAACTTAGTTACCCTTGTGAATTTCCTCTTCCTCATCCGATATATGCATCATTCATACTGGGGATGAAAATCGACTTCTTGTGAAGATGGACTTCATCTGATAGGACATGATCTGTTAGAGCATCCCATCTAATACTGTTAATAAAAACAACTCTCGATGTCTGATGGTTTTTAAGAAAACGTCTTGTATACTTCTTCGGCAACTGTTATCGTTGACTGCTAATCAGTGCAGCCACATACTGCTTTTTCGAAAACGTTTGTCTTTCACTGCTAATCGATGCAGTCATATACTTTTGTGCTAAATAAGCGTGTTTAATGTGTGCTTACCAGTGTATTTTGCGACAAATCCACTGCTTTGTTGACCTGTCGACCGTGTATAGTTAATCAGCATTCTTGGGCTCGATGAAAGCAGCGATTGTGGAATGTTTTTTCCGCAGTAGCGACCTGAGGTGTGAAGCACAGAGCAAAAATTAAGTTACATCATTCGAATTCATTGTTTTTTAGTGCAAATCGCAACATCAGAAACAATCTTTTCAAGCTAGTAGATGCATCTGGCATTGAGCTTCTTAAGTATGACGTCCTGTAAACCGTCATATTCTTTAAGTCGGTGACGGGTAGAATGGACGTGACCTCAAAAACAGCTAAGCGACGAATGGAGAATCATTTTTTGATACCCTGGGAAATTGTCATTTTGTGAAATTTGGTTCTTATGCAGTTTATTTAATCATTATAAAAAAATCTAGGGGGCGCTTTAAAATTTGTCCAGAGGAAACAGGTAATGTTTTTTTTAAAGTAAACATAAATTCTCAGTCGAAAAGTTTCACTCAAGAATAAATGATGAAAACAGAGAATGCTTAATAACAATGACGTGCACTCAGACAAAACGGGAAATTCGGAGGTTTATGCAGCAAAGTTTGGTGATAATTTCCTTAGTAGGGAAGCTAAAACTGGTTTCATTGAATGATAAAACATCTTAAGAGATCCTGATAAATCTTCGCTTATCCTGGGCCTAAAATTGAGGCGCGGCTAGCCGAATACATCACATATGCCGCTAACGATAATTTCGATCTCGCTTCCCACAATAACTACGGATTATTCTTTTAACATGCAGCAATGAGATTTTTGCAGTCATCCTGCACGCATCAGGATTTTCCGTATGAAGAACGGGCAAACAGAGGTACTAAAAATCGAGAATGTAAAATGTAGACAACTGCACGGCTAACCGACTGCATCAAGTATTCCACAAACGGTCATTTTTAAGCATGCGGCGATGAGATTTTGTAGTCACCCTACACACATAAGGACTTTCGGTATGAAGAACAGGCAAACAGAGAGACTAAAAATCGAGAATGTAGAGTATAGACAACCGGGAGGTCGGACTGCATGATTTCCAAGACCGACTCTGTTGCCTGCAGTGTTGAACGCTCTAAGTAAAGCGATACAAACATACCTCCTACTTGCTCTCTACAGATTCCAAAAATGAAATGTAGACAGGGCAAATGTGGAAGATGCGTTTTTGAGCCAGACCCCTTGCGACACTCGGAAAAGGAGTTGCTCACAGGCTTGACTCAACCATCCGCCGGAAAGTGTTGCGGCCAAAAGACCCTATCCCGAAATAGGAAATGTCGGCCGTTGTTTACTGACTGAAATGCAGTTGCGGGGTGTGCAACTACGTTGAGGAAACCGGCCGACGGCTGCAAACGCGAATGTACGAGCAACAGTTGACCATGCGAAGGTTGGGCCCAACGTCGGTAAGGACCAACCCATGTTGCGCAATAGGACATATCTTCAACCTTGCGTCGCAGAGATCGTAGGTCGAGGCGATGACCACGCAGCAAGGCAGGTGTAAGTAGTCTGGATGTCCACCGACTGCTCTCTCAACCCCAACATTGATTTGCCTCCCTCTGCCTGGTTTCACGAATTTTCGTGACGGGGAACAGTCACGTCGCGGGGCAAATGGGGCCGTTAATTATCTCCGCGATCGAAGAAGGGCGGGGTGAATTAGGTCACCGTGACATGCGGGTCGGATGCAGCCACACGGACGGCATTGGCAGAAGACGCATCAAATAAAGGGCGCCATACAATAGGAGTTGGGCGCAAAAAATTCCTAGTCACCGAAGATGCGTAGAAGTAACTACACGAATCGTTAGACCTCCAGAAAATCTCTCCGCGTGAACGCCTATTCTTCTTTTGATATGCTACCTGCGAATCACATTTTCACTACTATTGATCTACGGGTTACTTTATAGTATTTATGATTAACAGGTAGAAGGACTAAAATGTCTGATCTGCCTGATTGTCACTTGTTACGATGTTGATTTTTAATATCCCCTCATTGCGACTAGAAGCCTTTATCAGCTCTTCTACGCTCCTACTCAAACACCATGTGTTGTCCATCAACTCGTCAATAATCCTACCATCGTGACTAGATTTCTTTATCAGCTTTGCACCGCTCCTTCTCAAACTCCATGCTTTGTCCATTAACTCTTCAAAAATCCAATCCATGGAATTCTACTTAAGTTGTCAGATACTCGTTAATGCAAACCTATTTAAGGATTTTGCGTTGTCATAATTCTTTGTTGGTTGTTGTCCATTTTAAACATACAGGGAGTTCTAGTAATAAAACCGCAAATACCTTTGCAGTTTTTCTTTAATCAAGGAATGATTCATTTCAGAAGACATATGGGGGGAAAGAAGTCAGAATATATACTCCCCTAGAACTTCGACAAGTGTTGTCTAAAGAAATGTGCTGGTCAAACTTTTGGGAAAGTAAAATGCCAGTTACAGATATACCATCAAGCAAAGTATCCACGAACGGATACTTTGCAAGAATGAATAAGGAGGGGTAGAATAGCTTGAGAAACAGGTGAAATTGATTAGTATACTATAGGAATCTACAACTTACCAATCAGGGGCGACCCAGCATGATACCCATCCCTGACTTCAACGTACTCCTCGATGCAATGAGAAGGGTCGTTTGCCGGCGAAACCATGCCCATATGCGTGAACTTTAGGCGGATGCGTTCCCCTCTGGTAGCTGCAATTCTCCACTGACAGGACACTGGATCTGATGTGGTAGAATCGGAGCTGGCTAATTCGTACTGTCCTTGAGAAGGAAGTGTATTTATAGATGACAGCCCTTGACTTGTTCCAGCACCTTCAAAGACGGCCTCTTCTGATTTTTGCTGAGTTGGATGTGCAGATCCCTGTTGTTTGTCGTTGGCGTCTGACCTCCGCCGGATTGACTTCGCATTTGGAGAGGCAAAGGTGCCGGAGAATTCTAACAGCGTCTGTCCACAGGCTGGGAAAATAATAAGGGCAGTTTTACTTGTCTGACTGACTGAAATTATCTGACTGCCAAAATCGTCTGATGGAAGTACACACTAAGTATACATGGGGCGAGGGCAGTGGCAATATTTTGGGAGGCGTAATATCATTCTGCGAACTTCAAGTTCCCCAAAACTTAAGCCGATATGGGCGGCTTACGACTTTTGATAAGACATGAATGGCCATCTTCGCTTCCAGTGCCTTTGCCAGTTCTATACTAAACCGCATATACTACTGACAATTCAATCGTCGTGAATTACGATGTCCAGTGTGTGGGAGCAGACACGATGATTTGCCCACGATTTCTTTTATAGGGTTAGCAGACTTGCGCTGAATCTACCGCACCCTCTCCTACTTCCCCACCTGAGCGCGGTGTCAGGCATTGCTAAGAAGACCGGAGGCCGGAGAGGCCGCATGTGGCTGGCACGACTAGACCCCACCTTGGCTGACCGCCACACTCCTTATTCCAGCGCAATCCAACACCCTGACAGGCAAGAAGAGATAGGCAAATGAAGTTGTAAGTGAGTGTGCATTTACTACAATATACATATATGCATGTACTGGTAGAGCAGCGCTCACCGACCGCGCTACGGAATTTATTCGTCACGCTGTGCCTTACGTCTCTCTCTCGAGACCCGCAAGCAGCCAAACAGCGACGCAGACTGTAGGCTGAATAGCATTGCCAGCAAAAGCAAGGGGGACTGGAGAGGTTACCTCTGGTCTATTCACCATCATCGGCCAGCCATACTTAGCCCTGGTTGCAATCAGTCAGATAACGTGCCTGTAGTTCATTAGTTTGAGGTGTTGAACTTCCAACCAAGAGATCGCGGAATAGAATCTCAGGTGTTCCAAACCTCGAGGTTGGGTATGACCGACTGACGACGTCTAATGAGCCAGAAATGACCATTCCGGTTTACTTTGTTGATAAGAAGACAAAGCAATCGCTGCCACTGCCTCTGATGATGGATTCAAGTGAGAATCCGAAACCTCAGGCGAAAAAAAGGGCTTGTTTCAGCGACCGCTTCTTCTTCTTCTTATTCTTATCAAACAGTTCCTGGAACTCGTATCTTCGCTTGTATCGGTTTCCCTTGCCTTTGTCGACAATGCTACCCTGTCTATACATATATATATAATTGATTTCTGTCTAATAACTGTCGATACCAAGGCAATGAGGTTCGTTCAAAAATTTGGAAATGAAGTTGGTTGCCTTTGATAAAGGGAACAAACTTTATATCATGAATTTTCGAACAAAAAGTCATCATCTTGACAGTCACAGTTATTAAACAGAACTCGATTGCATGCTTAAACCGTTATCCCGAAATGGGCACCCAAAAGAAGTAAATTGTTCTGACTAGGCGCCCATATTAAAAACTGGCGAGCATCTGTGCACATCAAAATTGTGCCATACTTCGCTGACGGACACTCGAGAATTTACCACATGCAGTGGCACACAAACCGACGGCAGCAATGGGCAACTGGATCGTAAATCCTAAAAATACGATTTTCTATTAACTGTAGAAAAAGGCCAGCTAAAAGATTCCATAAGGGACTTCCAGTGCAGTATACAGCGTTAGAACTTAAATATCTGTCTTTACACGCATGCGCGATCATTATTAGACAGAGAGGAAACAAAATTATTTGTCCTAAGTTGCTGGGCATACGCCGAAAAACTGGGCGGCAATTTGCTTGGAGCAAAGCTCGCATTGTTAGTGTTTGTTCCGCTAAGGAGATCAAGACATTTTGTAACCCATACATGCTTAGGATTAATGCATCTACCAACATTCATAGATGTTCTGGCAGATTTTGAATAATTCATATTGACCCAAATGTGAAAAACTCGGTGCCTCGGTAAGATTCGGACCCACGCAGTAAGGGAAAGGCTTTAGTTAAGCCAACGCTCTAACCACCTGAGCTACGAGGCTAGTTGATTAAACTCGCGTCGTTCGGCGGGCCCTCGTAGCTCGGGTGGTTAAAGCGTTGGCTTTACGAAAGCCTTCCCCTTACTGCGTGGGTTCGGATCCCACCGAGGCACCGAGTTTTTCACAGTTGGGTCAATATGAATAATTGAACATTGTCAAACTAATTTTGGTCAAATTTTCCAAAGAACATATGCAGTCATTGACCGATCGCGTGACATGTTAGCTAAAATCCCTAATTGCCATCAACAAAGAAGAATTACTTAGGATGACTTACAATATTGATTATCGTGCAACACAAGTCCAAGATAATTCAGATACGCCTCCTCTCGGCCGCCCGAATAAAGTCACACGTAGTTTATATAAAACATGCGCAAACACGTTCTTTCTTGCACATATTTGGTAGAATTTCACATGCCGCACGTTGGTAAATGTTAAATGCACTTTAGAATTTTGATTATCATTTCATAGTATCGGCCACTTGTGGCGGTCAAGGGAGAAGAAACCAAAGTTTCTGCTCTCGATCCCCTACGTAAAAAACGTTTTAGAGGCGGCGTCATGAATCCTGAAACCTTTTGGGATTGGTGCGGCTCGCTGCAGCTGGAAACGCTACATAAGTTATTAAATCAACACTACCAGTAATAACCTTCACGCTCGAAAAAGAAGTAGACGGCAAATGCCTATTTTTTGATGTCATCGTACAGTGAAAAACTGCCGGGACATTCCACACATCGGTATACCTCAAAGAAGCATATGTGGAAATTAGCCTACATTACAAGAGAAACTACCCTATCGTTCACAGACGGAGTCCTGTTAACATCGGACTTATTCGAGCAAAGACACACTGCTCTGAGAAAGAAGGGAACAAGACAGAATTCAGTTATTTGTTCGACCCTAAAGATTTTGTACGCTAATTCATGGGACGGCAGGAATCAAAAGAAAGAAATAGGGAACTAGATTGATCCAACCGGGCGCAAAAATCAAAAAAATTGACGAAAACCTTCGTCCATTAAAATTTGTTTAAACTCGTCGAAAGACACTTAAAGAAGCACCCAATACAAGTGTCTCACAAGCCGACGACTACGCTACGCAATCAGCTTGTACACCCTAAGTAAAGAGCTAGCTATTTGGTTAAAGAAGTAGCCTATAAGATTCCGCGTGGCACTTGTAATGCGGTCAAACAGGGAAATCCATCTCTACACGCCAACATAAACATAAACTGGCAGCAAAGTGGGCGCGACAACTTAGACCATGTCTCCAGGCATACTCTTGAAACTGAGCACAAATTTACTTGGGATAAAACACGCACTGCCGGTTCCTGACCATATAAGAAAGGCCGAGAATTTCCAAAGGCCATTCATTCCGAGGATTCATGCATCAATCGATGCAGAGATCTGGACGCCATGTACATCAATCTCGAAGGAAAACGGAAAAGGTAAAAGTCGATCAAAATATGAAGTCAGCCCACAGTATTGATTTATACTCAGTACTGACAAAGTATAATCGACGTTTCAGTCATGTTAACATTTTGGCTGTTTTTCACACTTTCTACACGTCTGAAAACAACCTGGGTAACCAGCGGCAAACGTTTACAAAATGAAGTATGTGTAGTTCCCATTAGGCTCATTTTTCTTCGAATTATGTTTTGGGGGATGCCAGTATTCCAGTACAGTACGTGACCTATCTTATGAAATCGGACAACGGAAACTGATGTGAGCATTTCTGAATGTCTTTAACTTTGCGCATTTTTGCTAGCTCATCCGGATCCTTCAATGAAATGTGCTTTTCTTTTGCAGAAATTGTGTTTAAGTAATTAAATGACGTAAAATATCAGTACATTTTAGTGAAAATGGACGTTGCAGTATATTCGTGCAATTTCCTGTGATATCACATGTCCCAGACTACGGTTATGCATCCGACCGAGTTTTGCATTGAAAGGACTGTAATTTACTCGCGAGAGTTTTAGTAGACAGATTTAACCGGACTTGAAAATTTATTTTATGTCCGATGTTAACCGTGGTAATTAACTTGCTAACGCAAAGGTTACTTTAAAAAACCAGAGGTTTTATCAATTCCCAAATATCAAATTAGCATATCTGTGCGATCTGGTGCCCTAAAGTGCAGTAAAAATGCAGATACGAGATTCCTTCGTTAAAATGGTCTGAAATTGCTTTGCCGTTTGGAAAATTCTACCTGAGGTCACATAACTGACCACCACCGAATGGTCATTTCCAGTTATGAACATACGAAACCCTACTTGTCGTGTAGGTTAACTTCAGCAGACATCTCATTCAGAAATAGAACGAGCAAAACATTAATAGTTTCAGCAAAATATCCGTACTTATACGAGCGGTCTGCCGTAAATTCAGTATCGAAGAACTGAGTCTAAAAGCAAGCAAAACAGTGGAAATGGCCGCAGCGTATAGAAGAAGGCATGTTCTTGCGTATACGATAGAAAAATATTAGTGCTGCTTAGCGACTTGAAAGAAACGCTGAAAATTGTAAACTTTTTACTTGGCCTCACCGTGCAAAAATGGAAAGTGCACAGAGGTCCGTCAACGGAGTGCAGTAATAAAGCACTTCTTAAAGAGGTAACCTATAGAGGAAAGTGCTAATATTGATCGGAGACATATTCGTTGCTGACTTTCGTTGTGGGCAGTCATTTTTTCCAAAATCAAGTTTGATGTTTGAATGAGTCTTTAAATGTGACCCAAACGACCATCATCGTGAAAAGGAGCACCCGAACACTCACTAATTCGATAAATTCCTTGCAAAATAGTCTTGTTTCACAGTCGTCAACAGACAGGACGATCGGGTGAAAACACTGTAAATCATGAAGCGTTCAGCAACATTTCGATGCCGATCTGAAGCTCAGCGCAGTCCGAAACGAACGAGAAGTGTAAATTAATTTAACAAAAGAAAAGCTCTCTCTAAAAACACAAAATGGTATGTTTAAGATCACGCCTGTCAGATCTATTTAAATTTTTTAGGCACCGACCGACTTCATGGCATGTCACTATAAAAACTTGTTCCTATGACGTCTCCATCGGTGAATCAGGCAAAATCCATTTCGATTGTTGACCCTATCTCATTTAACCCGCAAGAGTCAAGGATAATATGAATCCCTGGTAAACTGTTTTGAAATCGACACTAAGAAATTTGGCAGTTGACAAAACGTCATATATGAAATAACAGTAATTATTAAACGATATTTAGATGTAAACCCCACTAAAACACTATTATTATGCGTCATTCAATTTCTAATTTTACATTTACCATGTTTTTGGTAAAAGAATATATTCTATCCATCTAAAAATTAAGTTTACTGGATAAGAGCCAGTTCTGACGTTTTCGGGATATTGCGCTATTCAAAAAACGGCATTTCTAAACAAAGTAACACTGACTTTAATAATAATTTTATATTTTTAATTCTTTTAAACTTGTACTAAATCTACATAGACATTAAACTCATAAAATGGTGCCGCTTTGCGAGTGATTGGCAATCATTCGTAAATTTCGACACATTTCATGAATTTGTATATTAGCTGTATATATATATATATAGCAGTGAGGAGGGACGACAGAGAATGCGGGTAGATTGATACAGCACTGTTTCGGGCTTATTCTGCCTTCATTCAGCCAATCATAACCCTGACCACCAGCAGTTGGAACCAGAAACACAAACATGCGCACAGACGCACCTGGCGCAGTCGGTCCACCACTGAGGCCTACCAGATGGGTCATAAGCACTTCATCGAACCGAAGTTCATCAGTGCCTCGCCACCTGTCATTCTCTGTCGCTGCAGATCGGGTATTTATCAATCAGGAATGGGCGCACACCGATCTATTGGCTTCACAAAGCAAACAAGCTCCGTATGTGTGGCAAAGGTCACGAACAGGCAACCAATTACCAGGCCGAAGTCGGCCAAGTCATAATAGCAGCGAGGAGGGACGACAGAGAATGCGGGTAGATTGATACAGCACTGATTCGGGCTTATTCTGCCTTCATTCAGCCAATCATAACCCTGACCACCGCATTCTCTGTCGTCCCTCCTCGCTGCTATTATGACTTGGCCGACTTCGGCCTGGTAATTGGTTGCCTGTTCGTGACCTTTGCCACACATACGGAGCTTGTTTGCTTTGTGAAGCCAATAGATCGGTGTGCGCCCATTCCTGATTGATAAATACCCGATCTGCGGCGACAGAGAATGACAGGTGGCGAGGCACTGATGAACTTCGGTTCGATGAAGTGCTTATGACCCATCTGGTAGGCCTCAGTGGTGGACCGACTGCGCCAGGTGCGTCTGTGCGCATGTTTGTGTTTCTGGTTCCAACTGCCGGTGGTCAGGGTTATGATTGGCTGAATGAAGGCAGAATAAGCCCGAAACAGTGCTGTATCAATCTACCCGCATTCTCTGTCGTCCCTCCTCGCTGCCATTATGACTTGGCCGACTTCGGCCTGGTAATTGGTTGCCTTTTCGTGACCTTTGCCACACATACGGAGCTTGTTTGCTTTGTGAAGCCAATAGATCGGTGTGCGCCCATTCCTGATTGATATATATATATATGAGAAGAAGAGGCGATCTCGGGAACCATGATTGTATTGTCCTGACGTTTCAAAAGCAGACAAGCTTTCATCGTCGGAGGTGAGTATCGTACGGCATCACACAGTATTTATAGGAGGGGGATAGATATCAGTCATGCTAACACGGTGGTAATTATAGGGGGGAGGGGATGGTTAATCGGCTTTGGCGCTAATGGCCCGCATACGCTGCCGTTATGTCACAAACGCAGTTGTGTGCGAACTCTCTACAGTAGAGCAGAAACACACTGCAGCGAACCGGATGACAGAAGGACAGAACTCCGCTATATTCAGCGCCTTTTCATGGCCAACGGATATCCCCGTAACTTCATCGAGCGCAGCAGGCAGTCTAAACCAGGCCAAAATCGGGTGACAGAACAGCCAAAAGTCTGGCGTGCACTGCCATACATCGACGGCGTCTCTGAGGCAGTTTCCCGCCTCCTAAGGCCCTTGGGGATCGGGATCGCTCATCGACCAGACTCAACCATTCGGCATTTGGTTATGAGACCGAAGGCCCCCCTGCCACGAGGTGAGACGACAAACGTCATCTACCGGGTCCAGTGTAACTCTTGCCAAGCAAACTACGTCGGAGAGACAGGCAAACGGTTACAAACTCGCGTTAACGAACACATGCGGGCAGTGAGGAGAATGGACCCATTGTCTCTGGTGGCGGAACACTGCGCAGACTCTGGACACACTTTTGCCTTCCAGAACGCCAAAATTCTGGGTCGAGGCAACGACCGCGTAGCCAGGGAAACGATCTAGGCCTGGCACACGGAAACAACCTCAATAAACCGTTGCGTCGCCCTCCCGACAGCCTACCAAGCCCTCCGGACGCAGCTCAACGAACTAAAGGGCAAGCGCGAGGTCAGGCCGGACGTGGATCTAAACACGGGAGAGCCTACGACGGACCTACACGTAGCCACACCGCAACTCGGGCCCGACGAAGGCGCAGTCATCAATACTGTTGCCTCAACTACTACTCCGGCAGACGGGGAGAAACGCGATCAGAGGGATGCAATCAAGACTAGCAACCCAGCACGACAATTAAGGTCAACGCGAATGCGGGCGATGGCCACCAACGTTCAAATGCCGCCCCCCGACTAGAGACAGGCAGATTGACAGCAGTCACCCTCCCTCCCGCTCTGCCCCAGCGACTACAGAGACGATCCCTGTGCGTATGCGGGCCATTAGCGCCAAAGCCGATTAACCATCCCCTCCCCCCTATAATTACCACCGTGTTAGCATGACTGATATCTATCCCCCTCCTATAAATACTGTGTGATGCCGTACGATACTCACCTCCGACGATGAAAGCTTGTCTGCTTTTGAAACGTCAGGACAATACAATCATGGTTCCCGAGATCGCCTCTTCTTCTCATTTATGTCCGGGGACTCGAATCTTCGCTTCTATATATATATATATTCACTCAGGAATGGGCGCACGCCGATCCATTGGCTTCCCGAAGCAAAGAAGCTTCGTATATATATATATATATATATATATATATATATATATATATGCATATATCAACATGAGTGAAGACGCGAGGTCCTGATATATTATCCCGTCACCATTCCCGAAAGGAAACAAACAAGAAAAAGGGGCGAATGCATGGACCACACTGTACTGGTGCTGACGTTTCGGAAACTTCCTCGTTTCCATCATCAGAGTGGTGGGATGTTTGTTCCTGCTAGCCCAGAGTCGTTCTGCCTCACCGCCCGTCTCGTGTTATAGGCGTGCCTGATGCACGAACTCTGCCCTACATGCGGGCGGGGGATTGGCTTTGTTCCCTCCGCGAGCGGCCGATGGCACGCTCCTGTGACTTCTGCCCTCTGAGCGGCTGTCGTAGTCGCTGCAAAATCTGTGTCCCCATGGGCCCTCTCCTCATAATCGGATGGGCTGATCAGCTGCCGTTGCATGTGCGAATCTCGCTCGGCTGTTTGGGCGCGCAGGTGGGTCGATGTCTCGTGATGTCGTGTGACCTCCGGCTGGCTATTTCATCCTGTTGTGAAGGTGACAACTGTTGGAGGAGCCGCGACTCGCTCGTCAGTACTATCGGTCCCGTCTGGACTGACTGGAGCCTTGTACGTAGCGCGTGGTAGGCCGGATGAAGATCAATAGTCCTGTTAATTGTGTCAACCGAGGACCATCTTTCGGACACCAGCCTAATCATCTTGTCATGAGCTCGACCGAGGACGCTTGTTTCCCAAAGGCGAATTTGTGTTTTTCCTATTGCATGAGACCATATACCAGTGACAGTTTATCCTCGCAGTTAACTGCAAACTGGTGCTCATGTAATCTTGCGCAGAAGCGTTTCCCCGTTTCACCAACATACCTCACATTGCAATTTTGGTAGGGTATGCTGTAGACCACTGCTGATTGTTCCGTTGTTGGTAGCGGGTCTTTGGGTCTCATTATCTGCTGTCTGATAGTGGATTCCGGTTTATGGGCCACCCCAATCTTAAAAGGGTTTTGGATTCTAGCTGTCACTTCGGAAACATTCCTCAAGTAGGGGATCGCAAGCCAAAACTTCGGCTTCTCACCGTCTGATCGCTGACGGGTAGACTTTCGTCGGCACTCACGTATGAAGGATCGTGATTAACCATTGGCTGCGAATGAAGAATGTAAGTATTTTGCCTCCTCCTTTTTCCCGTCGTCCTCACTGCAGTGTGTTTTAACTCGTTGGAAGAGAGTTCAAACACAACTGCGCTTGTGACCTTTAAGGTGGTTACTTCGAAATTAGAGGATGCATCTAGTATTCGTCGCCTTACGGTATACCGTAGTTCTTATCCACTCACCAACCGTCCTTGCAACATTCACGTCGAGGAAGGGCAATTGATTGTTGTTCTCCCCTTCCATTGTAAATTGGATGTCGGGGAATATTGAGTTCAGTAAGAGCCTGAAGTCCTGAACGTCATTCCTCTTGATTACGACAAATGTGTCGTCGACATATCTGGCCCAGAATTCTGGGTTCTACGAACGGAAGACCAGTCGTTCTAGCCTCTGCAGAACCGCATCAAAAATCAACCCAGAATGAGGGGGGGGGGGGGGCGGAACCAACACCCCACCGCTCTGATGATGGAGACGAGGAAGTTTTCGTAACGTCACCACCAATACAATGTGGTCCATGCTATCCCCCCTTTTTTGTTCGTCTTCTTTTGGGAACGATGAACGGGATATATCATATACGCAGATATATATATATATAGTGGTAGGGTGGCATTGTATGATCTAACGCACTGACAGCAATTGCGATGGCTGAAAGTCCAGAAAAGTGTTTACCGGAAATAGTTGTAGCTGTGACAGGGATCGGCAGAACACCGGCGTTGCACATGTCAGGGCCTTAAAATATTACCAATGCAGCATGGGAACCACTGATTCTACAAACTGGATGTTAACATATGCGGTCGCTTATAAGCCACGAGCGCGAAAAAAACGAACGTAAAAAACCCAAACCAACCCAATTTAGACAAATTAACAGTGAATTTATCGGACAGAGCCCCTGGTGATTGAGACAAGCAAAGTAAAAGACTTACAAGGACATTTGTAGAGCATGTTTGCTTGTCTAATGTCACCCGGGCTGAGTTTTTTTCGGTGACCAATAGGTGGGCGTGGACAGCATTGAGTAGGCCTCATCGTTTCAGCTTCATCATCTTCGGCAAAAGCGCTAGTGGGGTAGTGCATAATTGAGTCGTAATCATAGGGTTCACCCAGTGAATCTACTTCGGTATCATTTTTTCGTTTGAAGTTGTACAACTTGTCGGAAGCAATCCTGTCCTCAAAAATCTCCACGTGTGCTGATATTAAAAAAAGGCAGAGGAAAAACAAAGAATGGATGCGCTACAGAAATATGTACACATATTTTTTAAAACAAACCTGCTCTAGTTTGCCTTACCGATTATCAGTGGGATTAAATAGCACACTTAACCATCTTATCTGTCTTCTTTACCCCTCATGGAAATGACGCACTGCTACAGCTCGGCATCCTATGTTTCACGTTGAGCAATTGGACCTGATTACAATGATGCAATTTTAAATATTCATTTTCAATTCATTTGTAGCACTTGAAAAGAAAATTGTACACATGTTTCACGAACTCACCATCGCGATCGGGTCGGTTATGTTCGTGCCAGAATCCCAAAGCATGTCCAATTTCGTGCAAGACTGCTCCAAGAGTCTGACACCCCTCTCCGATGGAGATTGCTTGTGATATGTTCTCGCCTTGTCGACCGACGAAAGAACAGCATCTATTTATATTTCAAAATGCATAATAGTGTTGTACAATGCAGTTCATCAGGAGTTTTGCTTATAATGGACAGTTAATTAGTTTTCCTCTGATTAAACCGTTAAATAAAACTTGTTGGAAATGAACAGTTCTGTTTCAACTACTAAGGCCCTGATTTTTTCACTGATATCCGAAATAATTAGAAAGTGGTGTAAAAACCTTTAATTACCATACTTGGCATAACATTCAGGATGTTCAGGTCGTTTAGCTTGACTGCACTACTCAAGAGCCCAGAGATCTGAACAATCTTTCGAGTTCATGCAAATTAGCGTGCTCGTTCCCAATTTACTTGACGATGAGGGATATGAAATCTGATTTGATAGGAACGGATCATCAACACCCATATGCTGAAGATCAGATACCGTCTGTGCATCCCATTCGTGCTGAAGCAAGCATGTGTCATTACGACACTGACGAAGAGGTTAATGAGCACACGATGAGCAAATGCTCATATGGGGAATCGTAAGGGGAGTTCACTGAAAAGGGCACGAATAACGGACTGAAAGGGACGTATTTAAGCCTATCTCAAATGCATTCAAATTAAACAAGCTGCCTGAGAATCGTTTGCACGGAACCAGTGGACATAGTGAACAACAAGGAAAGACTAAACCGCCCGTCCCCGAATTCAAACAGACAGATACGCCACGGCGGATGTACAATTACGAAGAATAGAAACGTGAATTATTAATGCTGACAACGCAGGCCGTCTGACTATATGTTCCTACAGACAACATGCGCTCAAGACTCCAGTTAGCATTAGCAGATACACTGGGATTTGGCAGAATGTCAATGCTGCCGCTGCATAAGCGAGTATTTAGTACCATCAACGCCACCGGGGACGCTCATCCCCACTTGCCCAGGCTATAATGCTGTGCTACAGTCCCGGTTTGCACTGATTGGCAACACTCGTACTTGATGAGACCAGAGCTTCGTCTCAGCCCATCGGGTTCCAACTGTCATGGTCAACAGTAATGAAGACGCAATGCCAGTTTTTCTACTTTACGATCGCAGATTCACATCTGGCCTCAGTTCGGTTAGTTATAAGTGAATTCGTCGTGGACCATCTAGAATTTAAGTTCCTAGAAGGCTGACCAATGCCCTCCATTCATTCCTTCTCTGCCCTGCTGTGACTGCGTCTTCATTCATCACTTGGACTTACTAGTTTTCATGTGCATACGAAATGCAACTCGCAAAACTGGCGCCCACCACTTAAGCTCACACCCTATCTGCATCTCTAGTCACCATATGGACATTTCCGTCCATACTCACTACTGATATATCGGCCTGATAGTGTGGTATACAAACGCAGTAGTGATGAGCGAACTGCTACATTTTTCGTTGCGCAGGAGCGTGTCTTAAGATAGGTGCAAGATTCACGTCGCTTCAGTCGCTGCGAGCATTTTCTTCACCAGTCGACTGGCAGGCCGGTCTACATGTCTTGCAGTCGGTTATTGAAGGTAGCGCCGGAACTGAGAGAATAGGGCGGTGTTGTTGTCTCCTAAGGACTCTTGCAGTTGGTTCCCCAATGGAGAGCGGGATTGGATTGCTGCATCATTGTCGAAGTCAACATGTACGTGAAGGTAATTCGGCGCTACTAGGTGTAGATGTCGCCTCGTAATCCTATCGAATTCCTTCTGCATTTTCACTCTACAGGACCTGCAAATTCTCCACGTTGACGCACATTCTGTGTGTAATATCACGTCTACGATCGGTGTGGTGTCGGTGTTCAGCTTCCTCGGTGTTATTTCCCCTAATTTCATCTTCGTCAATAGAGTTGCGACCTCAGTCTCAAATTGCCAGGTATGGGTCAGCCTCACATATGCATCGTAGATTGATTCTACCACAATCACAGTAGATGTGCTATCTCCTGTAATTTTGATGTGTTTTTGATATGAAAAGATTAATGCATATTGACCCAACTGTGAAAACTCGGCGTCTCGGTGGGGTTCAACCCACGCAGTAAGGGGAAGGCTTAAGTACAGCCAAGGCTCTAACAAATTGAGCTACGAGGCCCCGCCGGACGACGCGAAATGATGTAATTAAACTCGGGACCTCAAAAGCGCAAAATATCTAATCGCACAGCATCGAACGAGTACATTTATTAATGCTTATAAGAAGGCCAAAACGTGTTACACATCTATTAGAAAACTTTATGAGCCCTATATGCCCCCTTGATAAGAAAATAAAGAAATATATGATTTTTTGCATTAAAGGCATGCCGCCTGCAGTATAGAAACCCCAAATACAAGTGAAACGGCAGGTCTAATTCACAGTTATTAGGAAATAGAGGAAGGTTTTCTAAAATCGAAAATACGCCTCCTCCAAGTGAAGCTTTTGTGAAAATTGAGTTTGTTACTGAATGGATGAGAGAAGGAATATGTTTTGCATGTCTTCTATACAATACGTTTGAATATATATATGTGCATATAAGGGTATCAAAAAATAATGGGGAAAATTCACATTATATAAGTTGTCATTTCTATGGAAGATACCCTATGCCAGCGGTCGATAAACGCCTATTTCAACAGCCGGCATCCTAACGTGACTGAAGCACGTTAAGATTATGCAAGATGAGGATTACTAATGATACCTATACCAAAATAAACTCTTTGAACTGGAAACACCTTTCAGAATGTCAGCCAGCATTTAATGAGATAGCATACCTACTGCATGTCACGGTTAGTCAACATCCTGCTGGACAGGCATGATGCTACTGACACGAGCGACAAGTACTTCACCTCGAAATTGAAAATGCGGTGCTAGTGACGTGCACCCGCGTTGGCCATTAGAAGCAGAATCCCTTTGCTTCTGTGGGTCACTGTCGGGCAGTTCTTCCTGCCTAGCATGGTCTAGTCAACACCGATCCCTCGTCCCCCATTTCCTCTGTCGCCTCGGCAAAAGCTGTAGTTTGGTCTCGTTTTGTTTGAGCGGACCCCGCCAGAGAGACGGGACTCTGAATACCTGTGACTGATTTGTTTCCCAAACAGCAAGACAGTCGCCAATCATCATTTTCACCAATTGGTCGTACAAACGAAAGCTGAAGGTTCAGTCTGCCAGAATGAGCAAGTCATCTCACTCAGTCACATTTCTAGTGGGCCTGACGTGGAGAGAGAGATGGTGCATAGGAAGGCTGACAGAGTGTGAGGTCGATCCGACCCCTCACTGCACACTTTAAACGACCAAATGAACTTGCAGAGCATCCAAACGCGACGGCCGTTGTGACCTAGAAGGTTAGCAAGCTGAGGAGATGACTCGATTCTTTTAAGGACCTAGAATCCACCTGCAATGGCGCTCTTTTTTAGTGTGGCCTTTTCCGCACACACACCTATGTGTGAGATCCGAGCACGTTTTTCCGACAATGCGCCCACGCTCATATCTGGTAATTTTAGCTTTGTCTTACTATTTAATAGCAATGGCTGTAAGAACGGATCAAATGCGAAACGCGATCGTAATGACCTCGTGGAGTGGATGGGCACCACTTCGACTGCGACTACCATCCCTGTAAATATAAAATTATTCAACTCGAAAGTCTTCAGGCTTGTGGAGACCGAGTCTGACATCGTAGATATGTTGGACTTGATAAAATGTTCAATTTTAAGCTCACACTACAATTGCACTTCTATTTGGAAACGGAATTTATGTCAGAAACCCCGTGAAGAACATAAATGAACACACCGACATTGCTATACATTCACGAACTGAAGATTTATGTAGTTAATTCGTTGTAAATTATGCACATAGTCATATTCCGGCATATTTAATGGTTTTAATAGAGCTAAAGTGGCAGGCAGTTATGCGTCCTATTAAAAATGTAACTGTTATATCTGAATTCAGTCTTGAGGCTTTGCAGCGAATTCCCGTTTTTGGTAGCATGCAAGGAGTAAAGACACTTACCCACATGGCTTAATTGTGAAGTTGAGGTAAGACAGATGTTGGGATTCCCGTTCTACAAATCTGAGGCACGTGGCGTTTTCCCACGTCCGCATTGCTCTCAAAATGGTCGCCCTTGTGGAACCTTCGAGGGATTAAAAGGTTGTCCAGGAGATATTTTATAAGTCTATTGTGACCAAACTAGGTAATCGGTCTCCACATGATTCTCAGTAAGCGATGAAAAGGCGAGATCATCTATCTCAGGTGGTCATGCACACACACCGGACACGAGGTATAGATTTGCGTCAGAGAACATCCGTACCTGTTAATGTCTATCCATTAAGGAAGGACCATCAATTCCTGGAAACATTACGCTCAGATGAGACACACATTACTGGACATATCGATTTAAACGACACTTGCAACGACTGTGAAGACAAATATAAATAAGCTAAGATATGTCCAAAGGCATCAGAGAATGCAGTTGACGCGTATTTGCGCAGACGTTAGCCAACCGCGGAATCCTTTGATAAACACAGCTTAGTAATTAATTTTTTTCCTCCTAGTCTAATGATGAGCAGCAAACCAGCCTCGAAAATGTATACAGTAAGTGTTATGGTTCTCCAACATTTGCATATTTCTAAATAAATAAATATATTGAAAAGTCAAGTTGGCGAACGCGCGTTCGCCAACTTGACTTTTCAATTTTAACATGGGAATATTTGCGGAAATAAATTTATATGGCCACGTCAAACAGCAGAACTACAATTTCATCTTTGAAAATGCAAGGACAATCGGCCGAGTCAATGATAAGATGACAGGCTGATGCTCGAAAGTTGGTCCTCGACTGGCACACTCAACAGAACCATAGATCTGCATCCCGCCTGTCAGGCGCTACGCACAAGGCTTGAGTCAGTGCGTACAAGGCCATCAGGACAGTCGAGCAAAGTGACGCGTGGCCGACAGCCGATGTCAGCAGGAAGTAGGAGAGAAGCCGGCCGGGGGTCATGTGACCAGCATGGGACGCCACCTCATCGCGACGTCCACGAAGCTGAGATCAACTCGCATGAGCCCCAACAACTGATCAGTCCGTTGAGTGACGAGGGGGAGGCCGACAAGCATACTGGCTCGCCAACAATTACGACAGCTGCAAAGGGGTCATTAGTGGCAGGAGCCCACCGGCGGTCAATTGTGGAGAGGTCAACGCTAATCGGCGACGAACGGGCAGGTTATAGTTCGTGCCTCGGGCACGCATATAATACCAGGCAGGTATCAAGGCTGAAGCAATCAAGACCAACAGGAACAGTCAAAACATGACTCTGATGATGGAAACGAGAGGGTTTCCGAAACGTCAGTACAAATATAACTGGGTCCATGAACGCGCCCTATCTTCTTCTTCTTCGTATTCTTCGTGGGATCATGAACGCGATATAAATATATATATATATGTTAGGGGGCGCTCACCGATCGTTCATACGGAACTCACTCGTTCCGTTGTGCCTTATGGACTCTCTCTCTCGAGCCCAACCAGCAGCCGCACAGCGGCGCATGATATATAGGCAGAATAGTATTACTGGCAAAGACAAGGGAGACTGGAATGGCCATTTCTGACTTATTAGCCGTCGTCAGCCAGCCATACCCAAGCCCGAAGTGTGGGACACCCGAGCCTCGATCTCGCGACCTGTTGGATAGAGGCGTGGACTTCCAAACCAACAGGTCGCGCGTTCGAGGCTCGGGTGTTCCACACTTCGGGCTTGGGTATGGGTGGCTGACGACGGCTAATGAGCCAGAAATGACCATTCCAGTCTCCCTTTTCTTTGTCGGTAAAGCTATTCTGTCTATATATCATGCGTCGCTGTGAAGCTGCTGGTTGGGCTCGAGAGAGAGCTCTTAAGGCACAACGGAACGAGTGAGTTCTATATGAACGATCGGTGAGCACGCCCTACCATTATATATATATGGTCAAGGTATTAAACCGTACTCCCGACCTAGATACTTGCTAAAAGCCCAGACACGTGTTCGCCGATATTCTGCCGCTGAGTGACACAACTGCGAGGGGTTCGGCTCTTCAGTGGGACCCCCAGCGTTTTCAAACGGTTTCCGGTATATGAACTCCAGAGAATAATCAGGTGAATAATTTCAGAAATTAATCTGTGCAGAACTTGGAGTTAAATCTCCGGGACATATATATAGAGCAGTTTGCACATGGAATGCGGCAAATGACATTTATTTGCTGCTCCTTCGTTATGGGGTCTTCTAATCGGGTTAATGTCGTACGCAATGAAGACGCCGGTCTGCGAGTGATAGAGGTGCTAAAGTTGTTTAATAATCGGGCGATCGTTTCGGAAATTCTTGGCATGTATGTCAGGGAGTAGAATTTCCGTAAAGCCTGTCTCCTTTGAAGTCGATGCTTTGTGGCTGTCTCTGGCGTCTGAGAAATTTTTTTCTAAACTTCACAGGTATGCATTAAGTTGGACAACCGATACAAGTAAGCCAGTCCTTTCCTGAGTAGATGGGCACTACTCCAGTAACGATAGGCCTTGTGGAAAAGTGTACGAACGTAGCTTCTTTTAAAGGCTGCTAGGTGATTACTCTGATAGCTCAGGATGATCTCAGCGTCAGAGTCTTTCCGGTGAAGGCTTTCTGCGAGGCCGCCGTTATTGAGCCTTTGTATGCTAACGTCCAGGAACTGGAGGGTGCCTCCTTTTGCTCCTTTACGAGTAAATTGTAGCGCTGGGAAGGCGTCATTTAAGTTCTGGTGAAGTCTCTCAAACTTACTGGTCTTGAAGATGACGAATATGCTATTAATGTATCTGAGCTGCTAGTGCGATTATCTCTCTTACATTATTTATTTCGCCTGAGGATGAGTTGTTGTTACGGACTTGAACATTCACGAGTATATCTCAATTGCCCGATGAGCATTCTCCTTTTATTATATACATATGCATGCGCTTACAGGTACGAATGCATATACAGTAGGTGGGCTAACTCATAAAGTGTCAACCGAAATTCCGAAATGGGCTTTAGTTTCGAAAAGATAAAGTAAACAGAGTTTTAAAATCAGCCAGTCTGCAGCATAATTTTATAATATTTCAGTTACCTCAGGATGCCGGCTTTCAGACGAACGTCCTTCCTGCTGCATGAATAAATTAGACTATGTTAAAAATGACTACTTGATAGCCATGCGTTTTTCTCATTGATTTTCGATGTCACAAAAGGTCCGATTCTTATTCATGGGAACCATGCGTAAGAATATTCATTATTTCGCTAATTCAGCAAATAATTACGTCTTCTTCTGAATTTATACTCGAAAGGGGGGACATAATTAGGCTTTAAAAAAAGTTTCTAATTGTGAAACATTAAAATAACGTGAAATGGTCGCTCATAAATCGTTATATCTCTGCATTTACCAATGTGACTTGTAGAATCAATAATATTGGTCAAATCTACCGCTTAATTTTATGAAAGCTTTATG